>CAAKHD010001921.1:9278-20074 GCA_901007705.1 Fistularia tabacaria
CCCAAAAACCACCCCAAAAAGGGGGGTTCCCGCCAGAATTGAGCGGGCTGGCCCGGCGGGCCCGGGAAAGAGGGGGGGGGAAAAAAAAAAAAAAAAAAAAAAAGGGGGGGGGGGGGTTTAAGTGGATTATAAATGAGGACGAGAAAAAAAAAAAAAAAGAAAGGAGAGGAGTAGGAGGTGCGGGAGACGTCGAGGAAAGGAGATAGATGGGAATGTTTGGTTTGCTCGGTGGACTGAGAACGGAAGTTATCAGCTTCCTGGAATTTCTAAATTTGACTGCACACTCTTACATGAACTTTCATCAGGCGTACAGGGGTGGGCTCATACTTTTATGCCTCGGCACATCCCAGATAAATGCTGCGGGTCGGGGTTTTTTGGGGGCGAGTGAGTCAGCTTAGGGAAAGTCCACCTCAGAATTGGGTCTGTATAAAATAAAAAAAAGCTGCCAACAGTCAGAGGTGGGCAGGAGGCAAGAACAGAATCACAGCAAAGGACTCGGAAGGGTGATAAAATGTATAGTTTGTCTTGGAGGAGCAGAAAGCTGCTCTCTGCCCGCGGTGCCCGGCCCTGCCTGTTATATTTGATAAGATAAAATAGACTCATTTTCTGACAGGATGTTCTGTATCCCTGGAAAACGGCGCATGTGTGTGTGTGTCTGTGTGTGTGTGTGTGTGTATATGTGTGTGTCAAGCTAGGAATTACAGAGTGCAGGAGCGACTTGGTCGACAGACAAGAAAACTATGACACAAGATGTATTTCCAGAGCCCCGACCGTCTGCGATGTGCGTCAGAGACAGCGGTGGCACAGCGTGCAGAGGGAAAATGTTTATCCATCACCGCTGTGTTAGACAAAGGAAGTCTCACCCTTCCCACTGTCCAGATCGCGGACGTATGGATGTGTAAATCCCTGTCTTCTGCCGTCTTTCTTTGTCAGAGATGATTTACTGCGGCTTTAAGAGGAATCGCTGCTCGCTGCCTTGGAGAATCACACAATAGCTCAATGTATTTCAGAATAAATGGCTCTCTTATCTGACTCGTGGGCCATGTGTGTCAGACGGAGGGTGTTTGTCTGTGCGTGTGTGTGTGTGTGTGTGTGTGTGTGTGTGTGTGTGTGTGTGTGTGTGTGTGTGTGTGTGCGTATGTAGCCATGCATACACCTGGGTGTGTCTGAGATTGAAAGAGAGAGAAAGCACAGGAGGAAATCAGGAGCTATTACTGACAGAACCTAATGTCACACACACACACACACACACACACACACACACACACACACACACACACACACACACAGGAGGTTTATAGCTCCGTGAGCCATATCCTGACAAATTACACTCGGTTGACTGTGGAAACCGGATAAGGTAGAGCAGCGCTCCCAGCAGCCCAGTAAATCAGCAGGGAGAATGGTGTCTGGCCCAGGCTACCCTAAATATAACTCATCTGAAATGGACTGATAAATGCCGGCCACCGCGGCCCCCGCTGCATCACAGGGTGTCAATTGTGACCTAGTGAACTTGGAAAGTGTAGCCCGCTCTTCGGTCTTTACGAGTGCATTTGTTTGGTTTGCGGGCGACACGTGGCGGGAAAAAAAAAAACCTGCGCGGTTCCTCGGGCGACACCCCACCCTCCCCCCGGAACGGTGCTTCCCCGGTGACGGGCGGGTCAGCGTCTGCCGGCAGAAAGGCGGGTCGAACCCGCCTTGCCGAGTGACGCGGCCCGCACCGACCTCGGCCCCGGTCGGGCTGACGAGCGGGCGGCGGGATCGACACATTTCGACCGGAATAGGTCAAAAGGCCGCAAGGAAACAGGCGACAATCGGCCAAAGACCTACTGAATAGAAATTAAAAAAAACACAACGATTGTGATTGCCGTCACGTACACAAACATAACAAACACTCAACTGGAGCCGATGCTGTGAGACGGTGAAGGGTCAATTCGATTTTCTTTGTTATAGATAGTTATCTCAGGGCAATGGAAGTAATCTTATCATAAACAAATTGAATCATCTAATAATTAGCATGCAGCATCGATGTTGCTCTTTTTCTGCATGTTTATTTTCAACCCGTGAGTTTGGATAAATAGAAGTAGGTAAGTAATAGCGTCAAGGTACAAATGAGCGCTTTCACGATGCAGTGTGTTTGCCAGGAAGGTCCCTGGTTCCATTCCGACGGGGAGGCCTTCCTCCGCAGTGTCCATGTTCTCCCTGCGTCTGCACGCCGGCGGGGATTCCTCCCACAGCCGCGACAAAACATGCGGGAGGTCTACCGGAGACCCCGACACGTCGCCCGGACGTGCAGCGAACAGTTGAACGGTCGTACGTCTCGATATGACGTGTGGGTAGTTGTATGTGTACGACATGCGGGAGGTTCATTGGAGAATGTGAGTGGGTGGATGTCTCCGTGTGAGATCGAGCGGCCGCCGATCAGAACGTGATTAGCCATTTTTGAAACAGCGAATACGTCCTGCCTCCGCGTGTGCGCGTGTAGTTCTTAAACGGCCGCGACAGCAGGCTTGCTTTGCGCTCCGTAGGGCTCTCCCACATGCTCTGCTTGAAAACGTGCCTTTCTGAGCTGCAGCCAGAGCAGTTTCCTGTGTTTGCATGAAACTCAATCATCACAATGTACATGCGTACGTGCATCTGTGCATGTGTGTGTGTGTGTGTGTGTGTGTGTGTGTGTGTGTGCGCGCGCGAGCGCCGAGACACATATGTATCCCAGAGTGCGGGAGTGCATGTTATATCTGCGTGTTTTAGATGTTTGTTTTGTGTTGTTGATTTAACCCTGTCAGGTGTGGGGAAACCGAATCCTAATCCTCCTAATCACCGGTGTGTCTGTCTCACACACACACACACCCACACACGCACACGCACACACTGACAGACAGACAGGGCGTGAGGCGCTCGAGCACGTTTAACCCTTTCGCTCAAAGAAATTAAGATTCATATTTCAAGTTCCACTTTGCCTGACAGGAACAATCGCGACTATATTTCAGCTTAAAACAAGTTCAAAGTGAGGAGCTCGGCATGAAACACTCGGAGGGTTTACCGAGTTGCATTCTTCTAAACACGATCACCCTCGGGCTCGCCAAGTCTTTAAGTAACACATCAATAAATCATTACTTGTGCTGAAACTCTGTGCCGTTAGGGAGGGGCGTAAATAATTAACGGCATTAATTCTCAAGTGTTTGCAGGGTGTGATGGCCATACGTGTAAGGACTGATAGAATTCAACGCTGAAATCAGCAGCGTGTCAGTTTGCTTTTGCAAATGTGCAGATTATCTGACTCTCCGTAGCTTAGCACGCAACATCAATCATCGAAGAGGGAGCGCGACGACGCTCGGGGCGCGGCGCGGCCGTGCCCTTTTGCACCCTGTGACGGCGAACTCCTGGCAAGGGGTTCGCAACTTTTTAATCCCCCCCCTGTGTGTGTGTGTGTGTGTGTGTGTGTGTGTGTTTGTGCTTGTTCACCCAGGTCTCACGCTGAATTTCCTCGAGACGTGACAGCGCAATGCACCTGGACGCATTTTGCGGCCACACCTGCCACACCTGTAACCCTGGAATGCTTACGCCTCGCTCTCACATGCGTCTCCGTGTGCAAATACTCGCCGGCGTCGAACAAGGGCTGACCTTAAACCTCTCAGGCAGACACTATCTGTAATTTTTCCTTTCACCTTAAGGCGCGGGATTATCCAAATAGAGTTGTATTTCTCTGGGCGCTGACATTTCCAGAACAATTATGTTCTAATTATGACGGCTGTGATTGTCAGGATACTGGAGTGAGAAGAAGGGAATTCTCTTCCATTTAAAAACGATGAAATGATGGAAAATTGCAGCCCTGTGGAAAAGTTTTCCGTCTTTTAGCAGTGACGGCACAGCGTAAATGTCTATTACTGACTTTTTGTTTGAGTTGCCATAGTTCATCAGTTTGTCGCCCGAGGTGCTGTCTCCGAGATTTACGTCCATTTGCGGTGTAATAAACCACAACCGATGTTTGAAGTAGGGAAGGCGTTGTGCAGCCTCGGTTTAAGTGTGCATGGAGAACGGCAGTGTGACACAAAACACTAAAAGCTATTTCCCCCTTATTGGTAGACACACACACACACACACACACACACACACACACACACACACACACACACACACACACACACACACACACACACACACACACACACACACACACACACCTGAGGATCTGAAGTTCCTCTCCCGAGTTCTGCAACTCGTCCGAGAGCCTCCTCCATCTCAGCAGCGCCTTCAAGTCAGACCGCTCTGCTGTTTCTTGCGCGGACAGCTGGAGAAAGAGATATTGGGGGGGGGTGAAGCGAACGTAAAATTCTCCGAGCGGCGCTCGATGCAGAGCGGTTAAATAGCCCAGCGCACGGGATGAGATAATATTGACAGCTGCGTCACATATCCATCCACGCTAAAAAAAAAAAAAAAAAGCCCTTCCCCCTCCTCCGGGCTCCGCTTCCCCCTCGCTGTGAGGAGAATCATTTCTCTCGCTCGTGATTTTGGCGCAGGGCCTCGCGTTGTTGTCTTTATGAGCCTAAATTATGCATGGGAATGGTCAGAATGCGAGCGTACGCCGGCCCAGAGCCGCCGCACTGCAGCGGGGATTACGGCGGCGTCGGGGCCCCTCGCCGTCTTTCCGGGTGATTAGAAAGAGCCGAGTTAAACGAAAGGAATATTAACTTCATCCTTCACGATGTTAGATTTCTAGAAGAGGCAGTTACAATCTCGGCAAACGGGCTCAGACCGAGGAATCTCAGAGCGCTCCGGCTGCACGGGACGGCGGCGCGGCGTCTGAGTGAAATACACCGATTTAGGAGGACGGTACTCGCTGTGCTCGGGCCCAAATGACGTCCTCCAGGTAGGTGGCGAAGCCCTCGCTGATCCATTCCTCACTCCAGTCTCTGGCTCCGATGAGCAGGCCGAACCAGGAGTGGGCGATCTCGTGGCACAGCCTGGACCCGCAGAGACACAGGTCCTTTTCTCCTGATGGCCAGCTTCCAGGAGGCAGCACGCTCTGGGACAGGAACATGATGTGGGGGCTGGAGAAGCCCAACGGCAGAAATAGAGGGACGGGATCAGACCTCGACGTTGGTGGTATGGATCAATGACAGGGAAAGGACGTTTTGGTGCAAAATGAAATAAATCAGATGAAGATCAGTTTTTGGACATTCGGTGGTTTTTATTTCGAGTTTGGATTCGGCGCGGAGGAAAAGACAGCCGGGTTGACTTTCAGGGGAGGGTGGAGAGCCGAAGCTGCTCACCGACGCCATTTCCCTCCACGGGTCGAAAAGGTTTTTCTTTCTAGCAGAGGCAGAAATCAACGAAGGACCGGGGCTCCGCCGGCCCGGACGTCTGACGCACTCCTTCCACACAGCAACAAAGCGCCCGATGAATTTCTCAATATAGACACTTTGAGAGGCGCCGTCCCAAAAGAGGCCCGCGCAAATTCGGCGGCGTTTTACTTTATTTATTTTTTTTCATGCTCTCCGGGAGCACCAGGGATGTCATGCTCAACGGCGAGGCTATAAAAAGACCTTTTCCTACGTCAAAGCCAAGGTGAAAGTTTTGTTGCATTCTTTACTGCCGTCTTACGCAACCAGATGGAGGTGCCCCAGAGGGGCGCGGGTCATCTGTGCGTGAGAGGCGCTATTTCTTTCACACAAGAACGAGAGGGGGAGCGTGGGTCACAGAGGTGAGAAGGAATGCTCTTTCTTTTGGCCCATATAACAGCAGCCTGGCCGCTGTTCCACCCTCTTGATCTTTAAGTGTCCCGGCCACTATTGACCCGACTTTAGGGGACGATTATATGGCAAACTGCAAACGACTGGCCTCTTCTTTGGAGAGCTATTCAAAAAGATGGCAGACACACACACACACACACACACACACACACACACACACACACACAGAAACACAAACACACACACAGACAAACCATGTCAACCTGTGTTATTGTTAATGGGTTTTCTTTTAAAAGACGCGTTGATTGTGAGATACCCCGTTTCACCTCACGCCGCATTCAGTTCAGTGTTTTAACGAACCGATTTCAGAGAGAGAGCTAAAAATCCTTCCACCTGTTGCGCTGACACACAGATTAAATCGTGTTGCCGCCGCTGGTTGTTTCGGAGAAAATGTGATTGTAGTTTTTTGGAAAAAGAGCAGAGACAGAGGAGCTGTTTTTTGTTTCTCCCCGCGCCCGGTTTTGTGGACAAGCAAAGTCTGTGACAATGGAGCGCCGTCAGTAAGTGAAGGTGACCCCCTGACGGTCAAGGAAGGGGAAAGGATAACAATCAGATACGTGAAAAGACACAGCTGCTCTCTATTCAAAGAGGATTGCTTATCGGGGAGCGGATAAGAAAGTGCCGTGTTTTTATTTGAGAACATGTCAGCGTCATACAATGGGCCCTTATGAGCTCGATTTCACAGGCGGCGTCTCGAATGCGATCCCGTGTTTTTCCCCGATCGCTCGAACAAAGCTTCCCGACCGAGGACGGATCCTAGCATTAGCCTTATGAGTTGTTTTTTCTTTCCACCCAATCTTATTCTTCCGCAATTGGATAAGTACGTCTTTGTTGTCAGTTCCATCGGTGCATTTGCGTTCGACTGTGTGTGTGTGTGTGTGTGTGTGTGTGTGTGTGTGTGTGTGTGTGTGTGAGTGAGTGTGAAACACAAAGACAGCCTTTCAGAGACGGCGTTCGCACAAGCTCCTCTGAGGGAGTTGGAATCCGTCACTACGGTGACAAATAGTGTCATCCCACCAGAACAACAACAGCATCTTTCATGGTCACTGATACGGTGACTGACAATCGTTGACATCGGGGACCTGTCAAGGACACCGGCAGTCTCAGACTCTCACATCCAGGCGTGCACGCTACCTGCTCAGAGATGCGCATCTCGTCTCCATGACAGATCTGGGGGGAGGGGCGGTGTCAGATGTTTACCCGGATGTTTGCCGCAACGGTCAATTAACAAATTAGAAAGAATTGAAACGCGGCAGGTGGAGGAGCTTTCAATCAAACGGCTGGCCGGCGTGTCGGTCTCAAGAAAACACTCTCTAACAAGACGCATCGCGCCGGAGTCTCGGTCTTATCTCGAGTAACCAGGCCACGGCTGCCAAGAGAATGTTTCCCCCCGCCTCTCGGGTTCACGGTATCGGACGGAAAGTTGCTATCTCGACGGGTGACGCGTCGCAAATTCTGCGACCCGCTCGTAGGTAAACTGCACGGCCGCCGCCGGTCCAGCCGCGTTTCAAAATAAAAAGCCTCCCTCTCAGTTTTTCCTTTTGGTACAAACGCAGCCACGTGTGGTCGGAGAGGACAGGATATTGGTCTGAAACACCGGGAGTCTTGAAGGAGGCGATAAAAGCATGTCAGGCAGACGGACGGATGTTTTATTCCTGTGAATTCGTGTGTGTGTGTGTGTGTGTGTGTGTGTCCCCTCCCAAAAAAAAAAAAAAGTGAAAAACTAAAAGACAATCATGTGAGACTGCCTTCGTAGGAAAGACCCGAGGTAACACTTTCACGTGGGAAACCCCGGCGGGTCTCCGTGCACAACGCCGAGCCCTGATTAAACCTCTCCGCTGCTTTTGCACATGACACCCTTCGCCACGGCGGGTCACGCCGGGTGAGTCGGCGCCGGGCGCCGGAAGGCGCGAGCCGGGGCGAGTCCTCAATTTATTGAGACGCAGATTGCAATAGTGTTGCATTCCTCCATCTCTCCATCCATTATTCATCCCTCTATCTCTCCATCCATCATCGCTGACTGCGGGCCATTTATACCCCAGCAGGACTCTTCCATGCATAATGTAACACGGGTCCTATCATAGTCCTGTAATTGACATCCCGGCCCCTATCGAGTCATAGCCGGGACACGGCTTCACCAGCCCCATGAGAGGGAGAAGGAAAAAAAAGAAATGATGCTGGCACACGCATATGATGTATGTGTAAATAGGGGGTTGTAAGCAAGGTAAAGAAAAACGGCACTCGGACGGAAGGCGGCGGCGGCGAGCCGGCCGAAAAACGCAGAGGGAAACGAGGAAAACGGCTGTTTCCGCTCGTCCGCCGGCAGGATGAGTCGAACGCTAACTCCTGTCCCGCTGGACGTTTGTGGCACCGACGGCCCGGACCGAGCGTTAACGGCGAGACCGAGGCGAACAACGTATCTCAGCAGAAAGACGGGAGGAGATGAATACGAACCCTGCAAAAGACAAACGGCTGATGAAGCACAGCTTTGTCTGTCCTTTTCTGCGTCACGCAAAGGTTGGCCTTTTCTAATGTCAGCTTACGGGAAGGAGCTTTGTCTCCTTTTCCTCCCTCCCGGACCGAGTCTGTGGGCTATTTTAAACACAGGGGCCTATTTCACCAAACTCCTACCAGCCCTTCATCCTTTTTTTAACAAGTCTGACTTCAAATGTCTGGAATTCCATGCTGGCTACAGATCAGCACTCTGCTCCCAGACGGGGCCCCACAGGGCCAAGCCAAATGCCACTCCATGTAGGGCCTGATCACATGAACGGGGGCCAGGCTGGGGCCCCCAGAGAGCCGCCCAACCCACATACATTACAATGCATCAGAGCCTGGAAAAAAAATATATATATCACAGGTCATCAGCGGCAAATAAGTGAAAACTGCTTTCATTGAAGCAGGGCTTCTTGCGGTTTGCGGTACGAGCGTCTGGAAAAGTATGTGAGGTTTCACCGTCGCTGCAAAGTCGTCCGGCGGCGCTCGGCCCGTTCATGCGTGCGCGGATAACCCCCCCTCCCCTCCCCGGCCCGAGCAGGTCGGGTTTCCATCACAGGGCCGGGATCCACGCCGACGCGCTCGTCATCACCTGATATGGACAAGAATGCGCGGACGCGAAATATACGCTAAGGTGCATTAAGCATACGTGCTGAAGATAGAACGCGATCTTACTATAGCGGAATGAAACGAGAGCAGAAGCAAAGTCCCTCTGTCGGTCTCGCACACACACACACACACACACACACACACACACACACATGCAGACGTAGGAGACACCGAGAGGGAGAGAGAGCAAAGCCCCTTTGAATCCATATCAGCTGGAAAGTGATAGCAGATGTTTGATCCATCCTCTCCAAACAGTAAAACGCTCCGACTCATTCCGTCTTGAGAACAGAGTCCAAAAATCTGATGTCATGCCAGAGGAATGTTCTGGAGCGAGGGGTGTCTATGTGTCCAGATTTCGGCGCGGCGATGCTCAGGGGGCGAGGATCTAAAACAGTACCGACGGGTTACGTGTCGGCGATCGCAGGCTTGCTTTCAAAGGCCGCACGGTAAGCGCACGTTTTTTTGTAAACCGACGGCAGGTGATAAACACGAAAGCGACTCGCTGGCAACAAAATGCAACGTTAAATTTAGCATTTCACGTACCGCTCGGGACCGTGGCCTTTCTCTGACCGCCCTGGCTCCAAAAGGACGAGATTTTTTTGAGATGAGATGAGATGTACTTTATTGATCCCAGAATTGGGATCAATAAAAAGTATATGGCAGAAGCAGCAAAGAACAGACAGTGACAAGCTAGAGAGTAAAATAAAATAAAATCTGAAAGAACAAAAAGTAATACCTATACATATTTGCCTCATGTGCAGCAGGAAATAAAAGCAATGTGTAAAGTGGCAAGTTTCGCCGGCGTTTCCTAAAATAACCGCGATAATCGTCACCTGTTCGCATCATTCATTTTATTCCGTCGCTTTACCCATCCGGCGACCGACGGCGGTCGCCTCGGGGAGACGTCGACGTCTCCGGGAGTGACGTTACCCGCTTTCCCGCCGCTCACAGCTATTCCCACACAAACCTCCTCAGTCGTCACTCAGAACCCTCTCCCTCCCTCGCTTGGCTTCCACTCTCGCATTAAAAAGAAAAGAGCTACATTTCATAATTCCAAGTGATTGATATTTGTTTTTTGTTTTGTTTTTCTTTGGAAACGGATGACGGCGAGATGGATGTGGAATTACCCCTCCGTGGGTTTCAGCCTGCCGAACGAACCCACGGACACGCTGCGGGTTGAAGGTGCGCTCAAAGCATTTAGAAAAGAACCAGGAAAATTTCACACAGGCTAACTTCTATCCTGTCACATTGTTACCGCGCGGAGTGGAGACGAAGAAGCCGGAGGACTTTAAGTCGTGAGGGTCAACGGACCAGAGCGGTGGAGAGTGTGGAGAAGAGGCGAGGAAACGTGCGCAAGCAGGTCGGAACGGGCGGAGAAAAGGGAATCAGCCATGTTTGAAAGGATGGGCGGAGAAGACGGAGGTGAGCCCAGCCATGACGGCAGGCAGAGATGAAGATGTGGAAGGAGGAGGCTGGGGAGGATCAGGAACGAGTCCATCAGAGGGGAAAGCACACGTTAGATGCTCTGGAGATCAAGTCCAGACCGAGATGGCTTTGGACACGGACAGAGGAGGGAGGCTGAGGGCGGAACTGGAGGAAAATGCTGGAAAAGGAAGGGTCAGATGGAGGCAGGTGATTGGCTGCGGCGAACCCTGAAGGGAAGAGCCAAAGAGAACAGAGGAAAAAGATGGCCGACATGAGTGGAGATTGTTTTGTTCAATAATATTGTTGTTGCCGTTTTATATTCGGTATTCGATGGTTAGATTTTTAATGCTTTGTTATGTATGTATGTGTGTGTGTGTGTGTGTGTGTGTGTGTGTGTGTTTAAATATATATATATATATATACAAATAGCAATAGATTGTAATCTAGCAGTTAATCCTACCTTCATGTTCAGCTTTAGACATTAATCCTTTTTACAACTAGTCAGAATGCAGTAAA
>CAAKHD010001923.1:11826-31561 GCA_901007705.1 Fistularia tabacaria
GGTGTGCCCGCCCCCTCTGCCGCCAGCGCGTCGCCCTGGTTGGGGGTGGGGGGGGGGGGGGGGGGGGGGGGGGGGGGTAATAATCCGTGCGGTATCTGGAGTCTTGGCTTTGGCGTCCACGGATGTGCTTCCCGTTCGTCGGGATTACCAGACTGGATTGAGAAAATACATCAGCCCGGGGTTGTCGTTGCTGTTGTTCCTGTCTCCAGGACGTCACGGTGAAACAACCCACATCTGGGGTTACCCGTCCACGTCCGCTCCCCCGAAACACACTCCTTTGCATCTCGCCTACCGTCTCTGATAGCAGCCGCCACAAACTCCCAAGTTTCACGCCAGAGAAACTACCTGCGTCTGGTCTTTTGTGGAGGACGTATCCGACCATCTGTTTCTCCACGTCTGCTTGTTTCCCTCAGGGCGGCGGCGGCGGCGGCGGCGGCGGCGGCGGCGGCGGCCCTAACCTATCCTGACCTTCCCCATGGGGCCTCATTTACGAAGGAGTTCGAATCTCTCTAAAAAGCTAAAACACCGAGAATAAAAACCAGCGAGTGTGTGAACCCCCGTGAGCAAAGTGAAGACTTTGTCAGGTAGGAAATTGCAGCTGGAATGTACAAAATGCCTCTCGCGGGCACAATTTGTCCACATTTAGTAATAATTATTCACATTTCCGAATGCATAAAGGGAGGCTGGCAGAGGATGCGCCGCACGCGGCATTAAGTGACAAATCTCAGCATTCTCCAAAAATCGTTCAGGCCCCCGATTTAAATTGCTAATGCAGCGTAACGTGAGAGGCCCGTCCAAATCCTGACGAGCTCTGTTGTTAAAAAAACAACAGGAAAAAAAATAAAAAATCTGTGCGGCTAAAACACAACCCTGATGCGAGGGAAGGAGAATATGTGACTCACCACCAGGCCCGTCCTGACGGTGACCACCAGCTTGAGCCAGGGAGGGAATTTACAGATAATCTTAGTGATGAACGTGGCGATGGTGTCGCCGTAGTCCGGCTTGTGAAACTCGGCCTCGTTGAGGCTGTCCACCAGGATGATGTAGTCCTCCTCGGGCAGCCGCCGCTCTGCGTGCACACAAAGGCGAAGATATGGGGAGGCAGTTTACAGTGCGGCCGAGGGGCCAGGTGTGTTCCATCAGCCCCGCAAAGAGCGGATGATAAGGGAAGAAAGACGGCACCGTGGCTTCCTGATCGCCTAATTACTGCAACGAAAAGGTGCATTTTCTTTCCCCGGCGGAGGACGTATAGTAAAAAGCAGAAAATGGTGATGTTGATAATCCACCGACCGAAAAGGGTCCGCGGCCGATCGTCGTTTATTATCCGGGAACAAGATCCATCCATCATGTTTCATCTCGTCCGAGCTGTCGGTGCATCGGCCTGCGAGGACTCACACACTCAGCCACGAGGGCTCTTCATTTCTCTCCCCTCTAACCTGCTTAATAGAGATAGAGTAGACGAAACACCCCTCAGCGAGGGCCCCGCGGCCACCGTAGCATATCAATCCGGCCCTCACGAGGAGCCGAGGCGGCTCTTAATGCCCGCGACGTTCGCCGCTCGGCAACCTTGAAATCCACCGGGACGCCGGTGACTCATCGGGGCAAAAATGAAATCCCGGCACTCCTCCTCCTCCTACCCACACCTAAACGACCCGGCGTCGCTCCGGAGTGAATCGAGCCGCTGACCTTAACGCGGGGGAGATAGCGGAGGGCGCTTCCATGGAGCCATTAACAGACTATTTCACGGCAGACACTTTTACTCCTTGAAAATTAAACTGTTTTGAACTTTAAATGGTCTTTAAACTTGAATATCACTTCTGTCTGTCTTAATGAGCCCGCATGTGTGTGTGTGGGGTGTGTGTGTGTGTATGTGTGTGTGACAGGCATCATTACCCTTGCGCAGGTTGGCGAGCGGCTCCAGGATGCCTTTGCGGAAAGCGGCGATGGGGTCCTGGACGCAGGATCGCAGGCTGAGCGTGTTCTGCAGGTGAGGCTCCTGGACCAGCAGCTCCCTGTAGGTGGCGAGCTGCGGCGCTCTGGCCAGCAGGGCGGCGACACTGTGCACAAACTCAGGCACCAGGCACGTGTACGTGTTGTCGGCCTGACAGAAATGATAGGCGACCACCTGGCAGCGGAGGGAGGCAGGAGAATGAAAGAGAGAACAAACAATCCTCCCTTGAAAAAAAAAACCAAACTGAGGTTGGTGTTAATCATTCAGCAGCCAGGAGAAGGGGGGGGGGTATGGTGCAATTTCTCAAGGAGAAACCACGCAGAACCAAACCCTTCAGTCGAAGCGGTCAATAAACATCCGCCGTCCGTGGTGGATAAATAGATGTCGTCAGTGGCACGGCGTGTCAATATTTGCGGAGAAAAGAGTATCATATCCTCAAGGTTGGAAGAGCAAAGGCGATACACGCCGAGCGCCGTCAACGGCGCGACTCGCCAGCATCCTCCATCACGAGTAGTCAAGACTAGTTCCCATGGAAACTCTTATCCGGGCCAAGTTAGTAAATTTAGCTTCCGCGTCGTCTACGTAATGCAATCGGCGGCACGTTCTGCATGTACTGTACCCAGAGAGAGGGGAGGAGGACACTTTTCACACCGGGAATCCAGCGTGCCCCCGCAGGGGAGCGTCGATCTGCGCTCGCCACATCGGGGGCCGTCGCTCCTCCGCGGGTTCGTGACGACTGGGAACAATTGAGCTTCCCCGGGGTGTCGTTGTGACGTCGCACGCTTACAGATCCACCACGAGAGATCTTTTCGGAGCGTCCGGGAGTCGTCGCTGAAAAAACGCGCACGGGACGGGGGACCGGTCACCCGTCAATCACGGGGGCCGCCGAGAGAGACGTCCAGCCGCCCAGCCCTCAGACACTCTTAGGTCTGTGGTGAATCTCCTCGAATCAAAACCAGGAGCGTCCCGTCCAAAGAGCTTCGGTTGTTCGTTCCAATTCTTCCATTCAGACGACGACAAAAGGTAAACAAATGTGTTCGAAAGAAGAGTCCCTTTCTCTTGGTTGCCAGGCGACCGGACCAAGGCCCCCGCTAGAGATGCGCTGAAGCCACGACAGCAAAGAGGTCAATAGGTGAGCCCGGGCTGACTCCAGGGTGCCATTAGCCGCCAATACTCAGATTTCTGTGAGGAGAGAGTCGGGGAGCCCCGAACGCCATCCCGCAGAAACCGATAAGACCCCGATCCTGGTCCTGAGACGGGCCGGTCGTGAAGGTTTCCTCAACAACGACAATAAGAGATGTTTCACGGCACCTTTGCCTCCCATCCCTGATTCCCCGCCCCCCGCCCATTTGTGCTCCAGCGCTTAAAAAGGAAAATGCACTTCTTCACGGGTTCCCTCACACACCACCTGCAGCCTGGCTGTTTTTTTTCACGTGTGTGTGTGTGTGTGTGTGTGTGTGTGTGTGTGTGTGTTTGTGTGTGTTTCCACGTCCAGATGTGCAGAAATCAGGCTCTCATCTGGTCGAGAGCAGAATCCGTGCACCGGGAAACATAGGGAAGGGGCTCGGGACAAAAGGACAAAAAAAAAAAAGACGTGTTTGAACTGAAACAAAGGAAATGATGACGTCAGGTTGAGGAGAGTTTGTGCACATGCTCACGCGTGTACCTTGGCGGCAAGGCTGCGGACGGCTTCCCTCCTCGGTGCGGCGCCATCTCCCGCCGCAGAGACGCTGTCGTGGCCGGTCTGGGAGTCGGACGTCTGTTTGGAGGCCCCTTTTCCCTGCTTGTCCCCACCTGAAGGGGCCGTAAATGGGGGGGGCGCTTATTATGGGATGGAAAAGCCTGTTGGAAGCGGTACCGGTCAGCTGAGCGCCGGAGTCTTACATTTCGGGGAGGATCCGGGGCTGTGGGGGGGGTGTGGCGCCCCGTGTGGCGTCCGCACGACGTGACAGCTGAGCGCCACCAGCCTCCAGACAATGGCGGTCTTGCCGGATCCCGCGTTGCCCACGATGACGGCGCCTCGCCCGTCGCAGCTGCTCGACCTCTGCAGGACCTCGCCCAGCCGGGTGAAGAGCCACTCCCGGCCTACGAAAGGTTTCTCCGCCGACGTGCCGGGAACCTCGAACAGCAGCGGCTTCAGCATGATGTCGGCCTGCTTGAACAGCACCAGCCGCCCTGCTTGGAGGACGAGGGAGACTTCAACCAATTTGGTGTCCCGTCCCCCGGCTGCTTCGCCGCTTCGGGCCAAAAGGGAGCTTTTCAAGCGAAATACCTTTCGAGTCGTCGGTGGAGCGTCCGGCCGTGTTGTGCTTTCGCACAGAGCTCCGGTGGCCGGCGGCCCGCTGGTGGTCCAGGTAGCTCAGATCCTCCAGCCTGGTGGAGCACGTCGCTGTGAGGGCAGGGAAGTTTTGGATGTACCAAAAAAAAAACAAACCAAGGCTATTATTAAACAATACTCACAGCTAAAAGACTCATAAAACAAAGAGATGCTAAGGCTTTGCTCAGGGGTGCAATTCGAACAATAATACTCTAATATTGGCATCATTGGTCAATAATCATAAGAGTGTGAATGGATGAGTGAATATTTGGATGTGTCTATATGGCATTTGAATGGTTGTTCATGAGATGGTGACTGGTCGTATGTCTCCATGTTAGGGAAAATTAAAACCACCGACAGCGATGGTTCAGGCGGGATAATGACGTCACATCGACACGGTGAAATAACTGACGAGACATTCGAAAGGACGGTTGTTCTCCTCCGCCTCCTTATGCCGACTCCGTGCCTACGGCCTTGATCGAAAATGCATATCAGGCGCCAAATTCATCGCTTGAGTCAATTATTGTATCCATGGAGACGTGTGGCATTAGCTTTTTTTTGCTTCTTTGCTCTCGGTGATGAGTAGTGACCTTACAGAGAAGGGAGAGAGGGAAAAGAATGAGCACGGCGTCGCCCGCCTCGTTTTCTCCCGAGTCCGAGGTGCCTTCAATGATCAATTTTGAGAGAAAGAACCGGAAGGCATTCATTTGTCAATTAAATTGTTGTTGTTTTTCAAATAAGCCCACACTGTCAAGAGATCCAAGAGCGTGTAGAAGAACAAGAGAGGGAGATGTTTGCTCCCACGTTCGCCATCATCCCACCCACTCGGCCCACTGGGGTCTTCCAGGTCAGCTGGGCAAACTTTGCAGATTTTAAAGACGCTGCTCCAAAATCCACCCCGCAAACGTGAGGGACTTCAAGCGTGCCTTTGGCAGAAATTCATTCGTCAACTTTGTTCCAACGGAAAACAGCGCAGGACTGAAATGCCGGAGACGAATTTGTGGGAACGAGTCGACGGTCACTCCTTTTCCCTTTTCGGAAGGTGTTTCATGTCGGCGCTGCTGAGACTCCGACCAAAGCAGCTGCCGCCGTGCTACGAGTTGCCTCGACGCACCCGCAGCCTCCGCGGGGATGCAGGCGTATTATGGTTGAAAAGAAAAAAGGAAACAGAGAAAATTCACTTTCAAACAAGAGAACCATCTGACAGGAGGACGAAGCGCAAAGATATCCTAAAAATAGCACCAGCTTCAGCTACAATGGAGACTTTGCGAAGGACTGCATCGGGTTTGAGATCAATGCTGCTCCGGCGTGAGGAGAAATGGCGGATTTTAGCGTCTTCATTAGCCGCTGACGGGCAGAAAACTTCTAATCGATCTCCAGCTCCAATTTTGTTCCAGGAAGCGGGCTCCTCCAGGGGAACCTCTGCGACACGCACCTTTAGCTGCACACTCAAAAAAAAAAACCCAAGACGAAGAAGAAATAATGACACTGTCAATGTGGAGAGCCAGGCTGGCTCGGTGTTCATGTTCTGCATGGCGGGAATAATAACCACGGACAGTCAGAGAGGTTGGAGTGGTTTTATCTTCTCCCTGCACTGCCTCCTTGTGAAGAACCCCATTAGCCGTTAGCTAAGTCCGTACTTATTTTGGCCAAATGTTGATGTTCCTTTGCGAGCCCCGGAAGCCCCTCTGTAGCTTAGCACGCCAGAAGAGCTTGGACCTCTTCTTCAGTCCGTCCCATTCCATCTCGTCGCACGAAAACAGCTGACCAGCGGCCAGGAGAGTTTTTAAAAATGGCGCTCCACAATTCGCTACAAGTATTTGGTAGTGGCTTATGAGTTCCACCAGTCACCAAGCACCTAGATCACATCAGAGCCTAAAAAGACCCTGCTTCAGGGTCGGAGCTAAAATGGTTCTCGGACTTCGGGTCCACGGTCCCTGCGTCTTATGGTGTCCGAATGCACAAAGGAACGGCCTTGTTCCTGAGAAGGTTCTCGAAACCTCAAAGAGTTATGCCGTCCCGGCGCGTCCACAGGGGAGCTCCGCCGGAGCTGCTCCAGGACGATTCGAGGACGCGACGGTCAGATGTCACCTCATCTGCCCACGAACCGGATGAGGCAGCTGCACCGGGATGAACAGCTTCTGCTGCTGAGGACTCGCGGGGTGTTCCACAGATGTTGCGATTGCTCAGTTCCTCTGGCCATGCGATCAGATCTAGGAAAAGGTCCCCATCTGGAGTTCTTCATCTTTGCTTTTGAAAGGACACAGAATCGAGTCGTTGAATAAAGGCCTTTTGGAGGGGAGGTGTTATCTTGATCTTCGAAGGAGCGAAACGAGGTCTGTCCGTTGCACACGTCAAGATATATCATTTTTACCTCCGATGCATTTTTTCAACCAACAATGCGAGTGGAACGACCGGTGTGGCTCTGAATGATCTGTAAAGGTCACCTTACGTGTAGGCCACATGACTGAGCTTCTTTTCATCCCGGTCGGCCCCTTTACAAAACAGCTGATCGATACCCCGCTGGGATCAACCCAACGCACGGCAACAAAGTCAGTCAGCCTCAAGACCTGGGCGTCAAGATCGATAAGGGACTAACCTTTAAAGTTCACGTGGCTCAGCTGCCACTGTCGCGTCGCCGCCTCGCACAACGTACAGAAGATTGGATTGTACCTGCACGAGCTTTGTTACCGCGGACTGACTTCTGCAACTCTTTACTCCCAGGTCTCCCTGCAGCTGATCCGGGAGGCGCTTCTTGTCGTCGACTGGCCTGTCAGCCCGCTGCCCGCCTCAAAATCATATCCTCCGTGCTTGCACGGGCAACAGCTACTACACAGGTCTGACCTACCTGAACTCTCGTATTCAGACCTGTAATCATTTCCACTCGCTGTCCTCTTGAAGCTAATGGCAGCTGCCGCTTCCGCCGCAAAGGGCCTCCCACGTGTTCACACGCACAATGAGATGTGCGTCGTTTTGAATAAAAGTGTCAAAACTAATAATTAAGCACGATCTCACAATTTCAGCCTTTTCCTATGAAGACTGATTTCCATGGAGAAAGAGGCGCATATCTTTGACTACATGTGCACAGGCGTGGCACCAGGACCCTGATCCTACAGCCTTTGCCGGTGGGTCAGTGCTACAGCCGCGGGTCAGGTTCGAGCAATGAAGAGGGTTATGCAATCTAAACACCACCATCAGTGGCCTGATGGCGCCACATGCTGCCCCGGGTGCAGAGGTGTGTGCACGCATACATAAGCAGAAACCCCATGGTCCTGGCCCGTGACACAGATGTACCTGAGTTCTCTGGCACTTTCGCTACGTGCCTCAACGGTGGTCGAACGGACTTTGTCATGCTCCCGAAGCGCCTGACACGTCCACATTTCCAACCTGGGAACGTACTGGGAAAAATAGCAAGACAGATAAGCACGCAAAGACCAGGCCCATCTGCACCCTCCAAACCACCACCAGAAGCAGCCCCTGGAAACTTCCACATGAGCCTCAGTCCATGTGATCCAACAGGTTTCAAAGTCTGAGAATTTTGGCTTCACCTTTTCACATTCGAATCCAGGGGAACCCTCAAAAGTTGTACCTTTGTCCCCAGGGAACGACGCCCTTCGATCTGGTTTTTGCCGATCAGCTCTCCCATCTGCAGAACAAGCCATCATCACCCAGACCCGCCCACAACCCCGGCGGTTGTATTCGGAAACCCCACACAGGCCGTTAGAACTGAAGAAGCCTCTGGGACGAGGGGTGAAACGTCTGCAAGCGAAGAAATTCGAGTCCAGCTGATTTGACAAGAATGCATGTTTTCCCCTCTCCTTCCTGCAGGCCAGTCACTGTGGAACTCCAAAGCCCTGTGACAAACTGCCACCGTCTCAGCTGCCCTCCACAGCATCCCTGTCCTCCGCAATACTCCAGGGAAGCACTGCAGGTGTTCCGCAACACCCGGCAGCTGAAAGGGAGCCAGAGCCTGAGGACATTACCGTGCAGACCAGTGACCTTCCACCAAGAAGCTCGTCTCTAGAGTCCAGGAACAGGGGGTTCTGCGCTGGGAGACCCGGAATCTACCAGAAGCTCTCAACCAGACCCCAAGGTCAGTGCGTAAGTTCCTGGAAAACATAGCTCACGTGATTGAGGCCGTTTGGCGTTACGAGGACAAGATGTGTATGAATGTATTATAACAAAGAGGCTAAAAGACAAGAGAAGCACGACGTAAATGACAAAGCACTTACTTTGAGGTCTTTTTGGGGGGTGAGTGTACCAGGAAAGTGCAGGTGTATTCAGCACAGGTACGACGCTGCATTAATAACAGTGTCTTCAGAAGAAAAAGCACGGGGCTACTTTTTCGAATGCTCTGATATAAAGTGGCCAGATTTCAGCACCCGAATGTAACCTTAGGACCAGATAAATCTTTTATGATTACGATTGAAATACTCTGTAGGTCAAACCATTCAACCGCCGACTGGACGACTACTTGACATTTGGCTGCAGTCTTTTGGAGAGGCGGTGCAGAAATACCTCAAAAACCAGCATTAGTATGCGCTGAGGGAAAGAACATTTTTCCCTTCTCTCTTTATGAATGCGACAAATAAACATAAACTTCTCAGATCACCTTGTCTATTAAAGTAAGGTGCCCCCGGAGTTTCATAAATCCCAAGTGCAGCGGAAAACCTGCCAAAGAATTTGATGTCACCCGGTGCATTTACAAGACAGTACGTTGTTTTTTTATTTCACTATTCCAAGTTCTGTGAAAAGTGGCTGTGCATCACTGGACTGGGTAAAACCGCTACTGAATGCAGTACCGCATGAAGTGTTAGCAATGGTGGTGGTTGGCACTTCCACCTCACAGTGAGAAGGGCCACGTGGGTTTCCTCCGGGTTCTCCGGGTTCCTCCCACAGACCAAAACATACAGGAGACCCTAGATTTCCCAGATGCTGGAGGGAGGGAGTGAATGGCTGTATGTCTCTATCTGGTTCATGAATGAATGAGTGAACGGTTGAATGTGTCTACATCTATGCCAACTTCTTGTCTGCATGGGTTCCCTCAGTTTCGTCCTCAGATAACATGCAGGAGGTTCAATGGAGACCCTAAATTGTCCACATGTGTGAATGAGAGAGTGAATGGTTGAATGTCTCTATGGCTCTATGATGAATGACAGGTCGAACGGCCGTATGTCACGACATGATGTGTAAATGAGGGGATGAATGTCGTATGTTACAACATGAGGTACGAACGAGAGGGTGAATGGTTGGATGTCTCTCTATGTATCCCAGTCATCGATCCAGGGTGAACCCAGCCTCGCTAATGACAGCTGGGATAGCCGCTAAACGCCCCTCCCCACGACCCTGACAGCAGGATAAGCAGCATAGAATGAATAAAATTTTAAGAACACAACACAGCTAACAAATAAAAAAAAAATCCGGTGCATGGTCAAAAAAATAGGGCATCACTCCTGCCAGTAAACCCTCACTGTGGGATAAGAGAAGCCCGAGTCGTGTTGCATTCATCTACAAAGTGCTGCAGACCAACCATGCAGACAGTGGACGGATTATGTGACCTGATGTTACTATCATCACATACAGTAGATGTTAAATGCCGTCATTGCTTCTCCCCGGGGAAGCTGTACATCGGAGGTTTTCACGGGCTTAAAGGTTTAAAGCGGCGTCCATGGCTGATAAAAGCCAGCGATGTTCTCTTTCCAGCAAGGATTTACATCTTTCATCAGGACAAAACAACTGCTGTTGTCTGCGCTGACATGTGACCGCAGGGTGATCGCTCTACCAACACGGCTAGTTAGAATGATAAAAAGAACATATGTTACAAAACTAGCTCAAAATTGTTAGCATTAGAAGGTTGGTATTAATTCATATTGATATGAACAGATGATGCAGCTACGCGCCAGGTCATGGTATCGCCACATGTACAAAAAAATTGTGCCCGACCATTGAGACTGTCAGCTAAACAGTCATTTATTCATCATCTGTGTCGCCTATCCTCAATGGACAGGAGCCAATCCCTGCTGTCATTGGGCGAGAGGCGGGGGGTTCACCCCGGACTGGTCAATCACAGCACCAACAGTAGAGAAGAAGAAACTATTCACCTTTTCATGCCAAAATGACATTGACGTAAAAGCACTGACTCACGCCTTTTAGAATAAACAACCATTCATTCTCTTATTCACGCACCATATGGAGACAATCATTCACATTTCGTAGAGACAAAAACATTCACTCTCATTGACACATCTGGATAATTCAGGGTCTCCAATGAACCTCCTGCATGTTTTTGGACCGTGGGAGGAACCCAGAGACTCTATACTGAAAATCCCCCCTGTCGGAGTCGAACCAGGGACCTTCTGGCGGTGAGGAGGAAGCGCTGAAAACTGCCCCTCCGTGCCGCCTCAGTGAAATGTATATCACGTGCATTTACTACGTTCCTTTCTTTCCCCAACAACAACAGAGTCTCATGTCGCCTGTTGCATACGGGCGAGAAAATCCAAGGTCTTAGAATTCCATCTTCTCATCACTGCCGTTAATAGTGATTGTATTCATATTACAGGGCGTCGTAACTGCAAAACACATATAAAATATCCAAACCTTGGTTTTCCATTAATTTTCCATGATGCAGATGATGGCGGTGTTGAATTCTATCAAGACTTTTCGCCGACCTCCTTTAAATCCACTCCTCGGGCTTCGGCATGAAAACTAAGCGGTTGGATTGAAACGGGTGATGCCAGTGTTTCCACTTCAGAAAACCCTCCTGCAGTTTAAAAAAAAAGCACCTTCATCTGTTTTCATTTGAGCCTTTTTGAGACAAATAGTGTCATTTTAACTTTACTTTTTTACTTCCATTCCCGGTGTACTTATTCCGGCATTGTGCCTTGAACTTCTCCACGTACGGAGAGTTGCTTACATGGTGAATTCAAAGATGAAATCTGCATCTCCGTGCCATGAAATCAGTCTATAAAAGGTTGTGGTATCAAAATGATTAGCACTTTTAACTCTTTTCATCAATGCCTCATGTTTCCCACGGTGGGAGCGGCGCATGAACGTCTAGTGAACCTCGCCATGAGAGGACACGGACCCAGAACAGGCGTGTTGATAATTACTTTTAAGTACACGCCGTCTCCGCACCGGGTTATTATCTGATATATGTAGCATCCCAGCGTGTGTCCAGCATCCTGTCGCAGCAGCAGAGTGTAGGAGTGACGCCACCATGGTAGATTACCCAGGATATATCTGGGCTCTGCTGGGAGCAGGTTGGACAGGGAGGCTCCCCCTCCAAGGATTATCCATCATGTGAAAACACATCTGTTGATAGAATTAGGATCTTCATGCTTTTTTTTTTTTAACAAAGGTAATATTGCAACTGATGTCAGATCGATATATGAATTAAGGGTTATGGATTATTTTCACATAAGGCTGTGGATCGAGTGTATCCGTTTTCTTCATACTGAATACCAACAGGCTCGTCCTCGAGGATCAGCATCCCACTGTGCTCATCCCCGAATTGGATGAAGTTGCGGCAAACACGGGGTATTCTGGGATACGAGCCCCGACCCCAGCAGACACAATCAGACGAACCATCCGCGCGATCTAAGCCTTCACGCAAAGAACGCGCGAGTGTTTGAATCTCATTCATAAACTTCACGTCTGAACTCATTACCTGCATCCCCGATTGACAAACTCTTGCGCCCCCGCCCCCTTCAAGAGCAACCATCAGCGGCACCCATAACCAAACTGGCACATATTTGTCGAAATATTGAGACCGCTTGTGACAGGCTCAAGAAAAGAAAAAGATTTGTCCAGCGAAAAGAACCAACTGCAGCCTTTAGGTTTCAAACTCAACACAAGAAAGCTGGTTCCACCCCCCCACGCCCCCCAGGGATCCAGGAAACAGCGGTAAATAATGGAATCATATAATATGAAAGGGAATAATATGCAGTGTATGAAAAAAGGGATAATTGAGGATATTTGTTGAGAAACTTAAAAAAGGTTTGTCCAAGCAACCATCCGTCCATGATCTCTAGCGCTCGTCCTGCACTCTGGGTCACATTCGAGACATACAACTATTGACTCTGTCATTCACATGTCGTACGGAGACGAACAACCATTCGCTATTTTTGGACTGTGGGAGGAAACCGGAGAACCCGGAGGGAGCCCACGATCATGGGGGACATGGAGTCTCCACACAGAAAGGCCTTCAGTCAGAATCGGACCTTCTTGCTGAGAGCTGGAAGCGCCGGCCAGGGAACCGTAGAGGAACTAATTCAGCTGAAATGAACATGAACAGATCAAGACGATCGGGCCGATGTTACAGGAGCCGTCCTCAAAGTTGGTCATGTTTTTTTTTTTTGTTTTTTTCTTGAGACTCCGGGCAGTCTTTGAACGTCTCTTTGAGAGCTGAAGAAAGAGAGCAAGAAAGCAAAGTGCCAACGCAGCCGGGGGTTTCGGAGGTGCCTCCACATCCTCGAGTTGAGGCACGTTTTGGTTTGGATCGCCAAAGACCTTGGCTGCACCTCAGAGGAAATCATTTTTATGACTGAATTTGCATGAAAAACAGGCACGGAACACGACGGTCAGTTGCTTTCTGCTTAGCGTCTGAGTGTACTTCGGATGGCTTACTTCCAGTCCAAGATGCCCGGACTGGGGATCGAAGCCTGAGAAGGTTATCGGCGACACAGGATTGAATTGGAACAGATGTCGCATTAGCACATTTGCATTCCGCTTCCAGAGACGCCCCTCGACGTATAAACCAAAGTCGTCTGCGGGAAGTAAGACGGCCAGTTAACGACGTGGAAATCTAGCGGTCTCGTCCAAGTGACGGACAAGACGGCTCGGTGGCTCTTCATCACTTCTGCGGAGAGCGGAGCATGATGAAAAGGTCCCGGGGGGAAAACGATTTTCCCCCGAGCAGAAAGTTTTGTTTGTCCATATCTCACGCATGCTAAATGTCTAGCTAGGAGGCGAAGCTTGACTAGGAAAAGGCCCAATTTGGTATCTAACAGCCGTTCCTGGCCATGTCAAAGGGAGGACTACTTCCTTCACCTGGCGACTCAAGTGACCCAACGTGATGCCTAAGGACAAAGAGAACGACGGCGTGACAAGAATTCGATGCAAACGCCACGACAGCCTCCTCCTGTCCTTGGAAAATAAAGAAAAAGAGTCACGCCGCCGCCCCGACTCCAAAGGTCCATGTGGCTGTTTCGGTCCGGGACGGGTGCCAGCTGTTTAGTTTAATCATCGGGTAAATCCGCCAGGAATCTGGACTCAAACACTTTCGAACCGCCCCGAGAGGGCTTTTAAGACCGGCGAGGAAGAGGAGAATGGAGGATCGAAACGAAGAAAACATCCTCACCGCGAGGTGTGAACAAGGACACCGACTTGAAGGAGGTAAGGGGAGGGGATGAGTAAGACAGCAGGCTGGAAAGGCTGCCAGGGCCGAACAGCCGAGGGGACCGAGGATGAATCCAGCGGGATAGAAATGTTGTTTTCTCGGACCCGAGGGCGATCGTGGTTGCCGCCGCCGGCGCCACACCTTTTAGCCCCTCCCCAACAATAAACCCCGTTTTTTTTTCCCCCAACAGCACCGACATACTCGAATCCCCAGCCCGCTTCACACGAAATGTTTTCCAGATCCTCGCCAACCTCACTCTTACGAGACCTCCCGCGGGCAGCCAATTTATTAGGTACACAATGGAATACGTCCGGACCTGCCCTGCTTCATCCCTTTTTTTTCATCCATGGATGGATGGATGGATGGATGGATGGATGGATGGATGGATGGATGGATGGATGGATGGATGGATGGATGGATGGATGGATGGATGGTTGGATGGATGGATTTACTTCCAGGTGTTTTTGATACTTTGTCCATTGAGGGAAAATCTTAGAAGTACCTCCTGGTGTATCAAACTACTTGGACTTACTGCAGTCCAGTTGTATTTGGTAAAATCGCTTTTTGTCTATTCTAACCCATAAATCTGCCGGAGGGGAACCCATGTGTCAATGAAGCTGCTCCTCGCCGCATTTCCTTGTGAGGGCAACCTTTAAACCTGCATTTAGAAGTCGCCAAGGAGAGGACAGGGGAGATCAGTGTCATCACCTATGTCGCTAACACTAATGTGTCGGCAGTTACCGACACATACTTGCAAATATTCTCCTTGTTGGTTCTGATTCTGGTCTCTGTCAGCACCGACGGGGGGGATAAGTTGCCCTTTGGTTTATTTTAGTTCTCCTCCAAAGAGGCGTCACATACCCCCTTGCTCATGGGAACATGAAGGAAAAACCTTTAAGCTAATGTTGTCAGTTAAGGATCATCAGAAAATGCACTTTAAACCATGGGATGCAAAGTCAAACTTGTCTTATGTAGAAATGCAACTGAAATACAAAGGGATTGAGATCACTGTCTTGTTAAGGGTGATAGAAATCTCATATATAGACATACAACCATTCCCTCTCATTCACCTTCTCATCCACATCATGGGGACAACTGGACAATTTTGGATCTCCAATGACTCTCCTGGGTGGAACCCGCAAAACCCAGAGGAACCCCACGCAGACACATGAAGAGCACGGAGACTCCAACAGAAAATGCTCACAGTCGGAATCCAACAGGTGACCTTCTTGCTAGGAGGCAGAAGGGGGAACCGCTGCACCACCGTGTCGCCACTTAAATTCTCTTCGGCAGAGCTAGGATTAAAAATACACGTTTTCTTTCGTCGCTGCGGCAGCAAAAACAAGGACAACCACGAACAACAACGGCGGCTTCAACCAAGACAACAACTCGGTTTTCCATCACAAGAACAATCAAGCCTTTCATTTCACCGCAGCCCCTCCACTGTCAATTTTCCTGCCATTACTCCCGTTTAACCCGCTCATGAATGTGTAGATCGCGTCCGCGGCCCCATACGTCGCGCATTCATCGTATTCCCGTGAAGACGGCCTGAACGAAAGCGCCAGCTGACGGAGGAAACTGGCACGCGTTACTGCCAGCCCGCTCCTTTGGGGGATCTCTTCCTTTGCTCCCACAGACAAATGAACAGACATCTGAGGGAGGAAAAAGGGCCCTGTGCACTAGCAAAGATCGTGACAGGGAAGAGAGAGAGGGAGAGGGAGGGAAGGAGGCGGGGAGCGCAGGGGGGGTGAAAATTCGAGGCTTCCCAGGACATTTATCTGGTGCTGCTCATGGCTTGCATCCAGCCTCGCTGGTAAATAGAGCGCCGATGCACGGGGTGATGAAGTCCGGCTCGTTTCAGCGTGAATCTGAATCCTGTTAGGGAGCCTCGGATGCTTTTTTTCCTGGCAGCTTTGTCCCTTTTACACGTTCCTGTCAAGAGGAACCTCGGGTTGTCGTGCGTTCGGATGAACGCGTTTTTCCAGGATCTTTCTTTCCGTTTAAAAAAAAAAAAAGAAACAGCCGAAAAGGACCGGCGTCAACGAGAAGAGAAAAACAAAAACCCCGGAGTGTAAAAACCACAAGTCGCGGTTGTCGCGGAGGTTATATGTGGCATTATCTCTCGGACGGGTGCGATGACCTCCCGGAGTCTCGGCCCGGTTGCCTGGCAACCTAGTGGCGGTGACGAGATTGTCATTTTCAACACTTCAATTTTCGTGCGGGGGGCGGAGGCGGGGGTACAAATCAGATAACAGGTTCAGTGAGCTTTGGTTTTTGTTTTTCCCCCTTCGGGGAGCCGTTCCCACTCTTTCTGCAATCTAAGTAAGGACTTCCTGTTAATCGCCGCACAAACAGGAAACGCTATAAAGAAGGGGTTGGCCTACCTGCCACGGAATTGGGCCGGGGCATCATGGAGGCGGTGTGCACGTGGTGCTGCGGGAGGGGTCTCTTTGGTGCGGGCGGAGTCTTGGGCTCCGTGACGTCGGTCCTCGGAAGGGCTTCCAGCGACTGGATAACAGGGCCGTCCCCGGCGGCGGGTCCCGGGCGGCCCTCCTCGGCCGCGCGGCCCATGACGGCGGCGGCGCCGCCTCCCGAGCCCTCGTCCGTCGTCAGGTCGGCGCTGGAGGCGCTGCGCTCCTCGTTCTCAGAGGAGCTCGTGGCTGTTGCTGGAGAACACCATGAGAAGGAGCTTAGACGGGACAGCCGTGGACAACGATATCACAGGACGTCTTTCATCCGCCCAACGCACACAAACCCACCAATTGAAGGGTTTTATTACTGCGTGACGCGGCCTTTGCCCTCCCGCGTTTAACTATAAATACAAAGTCTATTTAGAGACAGAAAAGTGTCCTATTTTAAGAGAATCAGACCCATAAGCAACAAAGACAGCAGTGTCCCAGTTTTGACAGAAGGGAGCCGAAGCCTGGAGGCTCAAGTGGCACAGGCGACTCGGAGGAACCGTGGGGTTCGGTTACGCATCGAACCGGGACCCTTAAAAGCCCATCGACGCCTCATCCCACTTCCTGTCGGACCCGCTTGTCGGAGGGTATCGCAAATGGGCGAGCGCAGATCCGGCTCGAGCTCGGAGAGCCTTCGACTCTCGTCAGATTTCCTCCCCTTCAGTTTGGCTCCATGCAAGGTTCGAGCTTCTGTGTCCAAGGGGAATGTTCTCCTCCCCACACACACACACACACACACACACACACACACACACAGGGAGCAACAAGTATCACCTATGATTCCGCTGTCCTTGCTCTCCAGGGTGGAGGTGGGGCTTTGAGGGGGAGGCCCGAGGTTGTCCCCGGTGCCGGCCCCGGGAGCGCCGCATGGAGAGAGGCCGGTCGCGAGGGTCCCGCCGGGGCTGACGGCGGAGACGTAGTGCGGCGAAGGCGGGGCCAGGGGCTGGCCTTCGGCGCCGGCGCTCAGGGTGGAGGAGGGGCTCTCGGAACAAGGCGAGGCGGTGCTGCAGGTCAGGGTGGGGCTGGGGCTTCCCCCCTGGCCCGGGGTGTCGCACTGGAACACAGAACGGGTCGTTTCAGTGAATGCACAACTTTATCAAATGACATTCTCAATCAACTGCCATTTAACCGCCGCGTCCGTCTGACAGTGTTTGTTTTGGGGTTTTTTTCTCCGTCGTCACGACCGCCGGTGTTTGAGGGCGCAGATGGGAAGTGGAAGGATAATTCCGGTTATTTCCATCCTAGCTCTCAATTTTTTCCCCGGCTTTCCGCGATGACAGCTGGTTGCGCGCCGAAACTAAATCGCTCGCCGCAGACATTCACAGTTTGCTGTGGGGTACTGTATACACACACACACAAAGACACACACACACACACACTAGTGCGCACCCTGATGTTCCAGGCATCACAAACATGCAATGTGCATTTTTTAACAGGTCCGTGGTTTGCGTCGAAGCACAAGGTAACCGGAGAGTTGCTCCGGCGACGGCGCTCCAAGGCGCGAATGTGACTCGACATCACCATGAGAGCGCAATAATACACAATCTGGTTGGGCTGCCGGTTCGAGGCCGACATAGAAGGAAAAAAACAGGCAGGGATGTCCAGGAACGTGAATACGTGAGAGTTCTTCAACAAGTCCCACGTGTAATTCCTAGTTTTCAAACTAGATTGCTGCATTGCAGCTCGATGCCTCCGCCTACTTGTTGCAGTTTCCGTCACAGCGGATTGAAATGGGCTCCCGCCTCACAGCGAGAAGGTCTAGGTTCGATTCTGGAAGGAGGCCTGTCCGTCTGCATGGGTTTCCTCCGGGTTCTCCAGGTTCCTCCCAGTAACATATGGGAGGTTGGAGACCCTAAATTGTCCACATGTGTGAATGAGAGGGTGAATCGTTGCATGTCTCTAGACGAGGTGTGAATGAGAGGGTGAACGGCTGTATGCATCTCTACGAGGTGTGAATGGCTGTATGTCACTATATTGTCGTCTGCTTAAGGTAGTCGCCGAAGTCATGTATTTCAATCATTTCAGAAAACACAAAAAACTATGCAATGCGTCAAATAAGGAGTTGATTCAAGCAAAATATGCCGATGTGGCCCTGTGTTTGGCCAGTGACCAGCTCAGGCTGAATCCCGCCTCTCGGCCAATGACAGCAGGGACAGGCTCCGGACCCCTGCAACCCTGAGTGCAGGATAAGTGTTATAGATGATGAATGAATGAACAGATAAAATGGCTGGAAATGGGAAAGCGTATTTTCGGAGCCTTGTGGAAGCCGGAGACTAGATGGATTTGATTTAATCCCGTCGGAATCCTGGATCAAACCACTCTCTTCATTTCCCAATTATGACCAGAAAAAAATTGTGTATTTTTAATTAACGCAACCTGAACGAAAACGGATCTAGTGGGATCTACTTGGTCCCAAATTGGGAAAGTGGGTCTCGACGGCGCCCCCTCGAGGCGCCCCTCTGATACTGTGCTCTCCAGAGACAGGCCAGCAGTGGACATAATGCCTCCGACCGTGAAATTGTTCCTCAAATTGACATCGAGGCTCCTTCACACAAGTATTACATAAACCGCTCGACTGAAAGGCCCCCGTCGGAAGCTTCTAAATGTGTTATTACTATTTGTTATTTCCACCTCGTGACGCGAGTGCAGGAAAAGATCAAACTCGAACAACAAAACAACAGCGTTCCAGGTATCCCCACAACTGATGCAACATTCCTGCAACGCGGAGACAAAGCAGCCGAGGTGAAGCGGCAGCTTACAGTTATTCCCTCTGTACCCGGGGCCTCATCTATCTTGGCCGGGACAACCCACATTCCTCATGTGATCCTCACTATCTCTGTGAAACTGACTGTATCTGGAGCTCAGGTGCTGGAATGAGGCTGAGAAAATGGGCCACGGATGAGCAGTGCGGAGGCACGGGGAGACGCAGCACATTCGGTAGCCCTCGCACAGAAGGTTATGCCGTGGTCAGATTACGCGCAGTGTCAAGCTCGCTGTCAGCTGGAATGAAAACAAGTAGAAGTTGCATGGTTGATTTTGAATGACCTGACGGCAACAGGCAGTTTGACATGGCGCCGTACCTTTTTTCCCCTCCTGTCCTCCATAGGAGAGCTAGCTGCGTCGGGTGTTGCTTCTCCCAGTAAGAAGCATAGTCTGGTCATCAGTTCCTGGGTAGAAAGGGAGGAGCCCAGCTGGGGCTCCACGTGGAAGTCTGGAACACACACACACGTTCAGGACACGACCGTGAACGATGGGCGGTGGGCGGTGGCGGGGAGGGTGGGGGGGATAGCGCCGCAAGAAAACGCGTGTGTCCACAGGTCGGCTGATTACGGATGCGCAGACACTGCCGCCCCTGTTCGGGGTTCGACGAGGTTGCGAGTTTGCTCGCACTCACGCCTGCCAGGTGCTCTCTGTTCAGAGACGGTTGGTGAATTTCAATGAGCTCGGTGTCGACTCCGGAGCAAAGGGGGGGGGGTTATTCTCTGCCTTCGCCGCTGCTGACACCCAGATTGGCTGACACAGGCCCATGCGCTGCATTCATTTATCACTTTCCTTTTTCTCGAGCCCCCCCCCCCCCCCCCCCCCCCCCCCCCCCCCCCCCTTCCTCCCCC
>CAAKHD010001923.1:33328-43921 GCA_901007705.1 Fistularia tabacaria
GGGGAAAGAGGGGGAGATAAAAAAAAGAGAGAGAGAGGGGGAGGGAGAGGAGAGAGGGAGAGAGAGAGAGAGAGAGAGAGAGAGAGAGAGATATTAAGCCTCTCCAGATGAGATCTGTGGTGCAGAATTTGAATTTTGTCCCAGGAGTATAAATCAGTATGTAGATATTGCCATGCAAACAGTATAATATTCACCGTGCCGGGGGTGTTTATATAAAACACAGTTCCACTGCTAATTCGTGTGTGTGTGTGTGTGTGTGTGTGTGTGTGTGTGTGTGTGTGTGTGTGTGTGTGTGTGTGTGTGTGTGTGTGTGTGTGTGTGTGTGATGGCAGGGGCAGCAGTGCACACATATTGATGTGTGGGTGTGTCTCAGTTTTATGCAACCACATATAAAGACCCCTGGAAATACACAGATTCTTTAGAACTGCTTTTCCTCCTGACAGGATGGGATGTCTTCAGATACTGAAGTGTACCGATGTTTCCCGTCCGCCAAGGTTGCTCTGTTTATGAATCCCCGGCTCTTAACATGCGAGCGGGGCCGCGTGTCGAGAGCCGCTCAGTGTTTAGCACGGGAGCCAAAGACGCGGGAAGTCATGACATCCTGTATTTTGCTGAAATGTTCCCGGTTGTGTTGGTTTGAAAGGAGGCAGCGCAGCAGAAATAGAACACCTCCTTTTTCTCAATGGCTGCACTCTCTGCAACACACTGCCACCCGGTGTTCAAATATTAGACACCTTTCAAAAAGTATTCATTCATTCATTCATTATCCATACCGCGTATCCTGCACTCAGGGTCACCGGGGGGGGGGGGAATTATCCCAGCTGTCACTGGGCGAGAGGCAGGGTTAACATGCGCCTGACGCAGGGCAATCACGGGGCCAGATTTAGAGAGATAAAGGCATTCACTCTCTCATTCACATATCATATAAAGACATTTGACTATTCACCCTCTCATTCTTGTCATAAAAAATAAAATCATTCCCTCATTCATTCACTCATCATATCGAGACATGCGGCTATTCACCCTTTCATTCATGTGTCACATAGAAAAATTAAAACATTCACTCGTTCGTTCACACACCACAGAGACATACAATCATTCACTCATTCATCCACTCATCATATACAGACATATGACTTTGCACCCTCTCATTCAAACATATAGAGGCATACAATCATTCACCTGTTGATTCACTCATCATACAGACATACGACAATTCACCATCTCATTCATGTGTCATACAGGAAAATAAAACCATTCACTCGTTCGTTCACATACCATATAGATGTTCAACTATTCACCCTCTCATTCATGTATCATCTAGAAAATGAAACCATTCATTCACACACCAGAAAGAGAGATACAATCATTCACTCATTCATTCACTCATCATTTATAGACATATGACTTTTCACCTTCTCATTCAAATATATAGAGGCATACAACCATTCACCCGTTCATTCACTCATCATATAGAAATATACAATCGTTCACCTTCTCGTCCATATGTCTTAGAGAAATAAAACCATTCACTCGTTCATTCATACGTCATTTAGAAACACACGACAAAGCGCTTCACACTGGATAGAATTCGCCCATTTGCACAAACACACACACACACACACACACACACACACATTCTGGTAGAGCAGAGCTGCCATGAAAGGCGCTAACCAGACCATCGGGAGCATTTTGTGGGTTTTGGTGCCTTGCCCAAGGGCACTTCGGCATGGTGACAACTTTCTATCATTAGCAACCAAATGGCACACTGGGTCTATATAAATGGAGGGATGTGATTTTTGGAAATGATCGTTAACAGGAGTGCCGGGCAGTGAAGCGGTGTGGGGATATTTAGTTTATACTTACAATCCAGATCAAAGAGAGTGCAAAATAATTTTAAAATATGTATAAAATTAATTGATTGCGTATATTCTCCAAAGTGACCCACCTAATTGGGGTTCCTTGCCGTGAGTGATGCTGTTTAATCATTTAGCCTGACAATCTGTCACGTGCTCTGGGGCCCCGCGGCGCAGTCTGTTTACTTTTGTATTTGCCGTCGCATATATGGAGCAGCTGAATGCACAGAAGCGCTCGGCTAATCAAGGCAAACCCACCAAAGCGCTCTGCTATTTTTACAGCCGCTCCCTCGTGCACACGTTCATGTCAGACTTCGTTTCACCAACCGTCACGTCTCCGTTATCGGCGTCGTCGCTCCCAATCCACCCACCTGAGAACCTCGCACAGGACTGGGAGGAGGCCATGTTGTCCTGGCGGGGCAGAAGAGGCGAGGAGGGTAAGGAGATAGACACCCCTTTGGTCAGCCTCTTCAGTCTCCCCGGGCTCTCTGTGTAGCTGCTGTCCAGGTCCTGGAAGTGTGCGGCCCGTCCGGCGTTGGCCCTCTGCAGAGTGCTACGAGCGTACACCTCTCCATCTAAGTGGGGGACCACAGGCGTGGATTTTGAAGGAACACGAGGAGAAGCGGTTGCATTGTAGCTCCAGCAAAGGGGAGAAATTAGCATCGCGCACGGTAGCAATCGAGCACACGACACATCTTGGAGGCATATGGCCGAATGAGGTAATGGAAAGTTAGCGATCTGAAGGTGTCAGGAAAGAGGCTACGCTTTTTCTTCTTTTTTGAGGTCAGAAGTGCTGCGCTGCAAACACGGCCTGCGCTTCCTCATCAAGCCAAAGTGGCCGCTTGCAGCCGGGGCCAGATGTGAGGTCACATCGGAGGAATGGAAGGATCACGCCGCAAACAGTCGTGTTGCCGTTTCCGCGTTGAGAAAGACAAAACAAATACAACAGAACACATACATCAACATGTACTCGTGCACAATTTCTTAAAGTACAAAATAGTCATTAGGCCTTTGAGGAGCAGCAATATCTCTCTGCAAATGATCCCGGCGCTCTGCAAACATGCTATATCATTTTAATGAGACTGACACAGTTCTCTGTCTCGTTCTCCCTTCAAGCAGCACGCGATTAAATATTCATGAGAAAAATCATTGAGCTAATACGGGGGAGATCTGCTTGTGTTGATGCATCTTCGCCCCCCCCCTCCCAATCATCGGGTTGCAGGGCTCGGCATCAAAAGCACTTTTTCTTTGATTTTTTTTTTCGTAACTGACCTTGAATGTCAGGAACAAAAGTAGCTTGTTGAGAGTTTGATCCACACAACAAGTGGCCACGGATGTACTTATAGCCCACTAAAAAATACTTCAGTGCATCATTTACTAGGTCAGAATGTTTTCCTAATCCGCTCCAACTTCTCCTGACATACTTTAATGCAACTGCTTGAAGGGCGGAACATGAATTAGGCTAATTGAATTGGCTCTTAGTTCGCTCGAGAAGAGAACCTTCATTGCCATTGCCAGGGAAAGGTGACCTCTCCTCAAAACAAAGGGATCGTTTCGAAAACCCGCCCGATGTGACGGGGAGGATGCGGAGGGTGAGATTGCAGGGTTTGTCGAGCGGGGTCTCTCAGGTGTGCGTGCTCACCTGGGTGTCTCCGGCCACGTTTGTCACCCTTCTTTCCTCCTCCGAGCTTCTTGTCCCCGAACATTGCCCTGAACATCCTGCTGCTGCCTCAGTGTTCACCGGCTGTTGGGAGAAATCCGTGGCTTTGCCTGTGGAGAATATTGTTAATTTGCTTTTTTTCCTTCTCCTTATTTGCAAGTGATTTCCCTGCAAACACCTCTCCAGAACACATGTAAAATTCTATATTACCTGTTGTGACGTCTTCATGTGAATCCCCAATGAAGTGATGGAGGACAGGTCGCTCTCCCGGAGTGCTGCACCTCCGCTGTCACTCCACTGACTGATGAAGAGTCGAGCGCGCACATGCGTATTCGCTGTATGTCCCAAATTTCTGTATCTCACTGCGTGCCGAGTATCTCCTCCTCATGAGCTGGTTCTTCACGCATCCTTCTAAGTCACATCACCCTGCAGCAGCTGCTGCTTCTGCAGAACCGCCCAACGAAAACAACATCAACACAAAGCAGATGGGATGTCGAAACATGAATCTTGCCTCCTCTTTTTGGCGTGTGCTCCATCTTCCTGCGTGAGATCACACGCAGAGAAACTTTTTTTCTTCTCCCCTTTTTTTTTCCGTGCAAGCATCATCTCCCAAGTAAAACAACCACAGGACGAAAACGGAACTCCGTTCCAACCTCGTCCAGCAGGGGGCGCCAATTCACCGAGCAAGATGGCTATATAGGCTGGAAGTGACTGCCGCATCGCTCTCTTGCCTTTCCGGGAGCTGAGTAGATGACACGGCGAAGGCTCCGCCGACATGTCAAATTGTAAGTATATCAACGTCATCTTAAATATTGAATAAGTAAAGGTGATGATGTATATACTTTAAAGTTTACACGCTTTCGTATGGGATTAGAGAATGAAGGGACTTTGGAAGCTAACTGATGGGAGCATAGGCTAGCCGGCATGGGGAAACGTGTCAGTGCTGCCATGCGGGCTTTGAGCTAACGCTAACGTGAAACCTACACTTAAGCTTAAAATCCACCCGCTCCGCTTTGCCGGTTAGGTCACATTTACTTTAAATTCCTTCGGCTTTGAAATGCTGAAACTCTTTAAAACTGTTGGCACGATGTAGTCAATATACCACATACAGATCGATGTGGAAAAGAAGGCACGCTACCTCAAACGTTAGCTCCGCGGCAACAATGCTAATCAAAGCTGGGCAACTGGTGTGTCGTCTCAACTTTAATGCAAAGTAAATAAAAAAAACTTGAAATAATATTGGTCTTAACTCTTCTCAGTGTGATCTCAGATCCACTGAAGTGTGTCATTGAATTTGGGAAGGAATTCGTGTATGACCTCACATGTAGCTTCAGCTATCAAGTGCCTCTGGCTGCAACGTGTTAGCTTAAGGAGAATATTAGCAATACTCTTTCTGTGATGGATGCAAATGACGGGTTCTTCTGCACCTTCTCCTCTCCTCCAGCTGCCTGCCTCTCCGTGGTGACTCTTTCAAAGATGGAGGGTGACTGGGTCATTCAGCTGAACACCTGACGATAATGATACTATGACCCAAAAGGAGTCGGAAGAGCGAGAGGACCAAAAGCTGAAACAGGTCCTATGGAAAAAGTATGTGTCTTGCGATTCTCGTGGGTCAGACACTGGTGCATCTTTGACAGCCTGGAGTCTCTGTTGTGAGATAACACAGGTTTTATTACATCAGATGCAAAATTAAATATCCCTGCGCTTTCTGCACACCCCTCTATGGTGTCTCAGATTGAAGAAGGGATGATAAACTCTCGTCTTGTATTTATTGTAGACTTTGCAAGCCATCACATTTTTTTTCCCCTGAAGAGGACACTTCAATTAAACCGGTGTATTTTGCCCTTTTAGGAAATGCTTCGCTGATAGGAGCCTTTCAAACATCAACGTCCTCATGGTTAGAAGAGATTTCTGATCAGGTCAGTAATCTTGTGCTTTTTTAATTTTTTTAACTTGCATCCACTGATAGACCTGAAGCAGGCTTCATTGGCTTCTCGGTTTGCATAGAGATGCTAAACTGAACTTTCCTCACACTTTCTGACTGCTTTCTGTTGCAGACCAGATCAGGTTGCAGGATACATTTTTCATGATTTTTTTGCATGTTCCAACATAATATCTTGCATGTTGGATATTTTCCCAGCAAGATTACTTATTTGTGTAGACTAGCCTTAAATCTCAAATCTTTTCGAAACCTGAAAATTCCAATCTGAAGTGTTTGCTCCAAACTATCAGTGCATGTTAGAGCTTTTCGATTGAGCGGTTACCATTGGATTTTCATATTTAGTGCAGGATTTTGGTTAACAACTTGCTTTCCTTTAAGTTATTTTGCATCCAGTTGCAGGAATGTTGTGCGGTTCCCTTCTGAAGCTTAGTGGTTCTAATTTCTTTTGCAGGCTAAAAGACAAAGACCGCATGCGTCCGGAATATTGGACACGTCAGCTTTTTTCTGCCGCGAGGGGAACTTTGTTAGCTCTTTGTCATACAAATTGTGTTAACCTGTTGAGTCTATTTAATGTTATGTATTGCCAGAGTTTGCATGCAATCAAGCAGGGTGATCATGCATGGAATGTCTCTATTTTGTCTCTGGGTGTAAAAGGCAGTTATCAAATGTTTATAGTTTTGGGAGGCATTGCCTAGAAAATACTTAAATCTAATTTAGAGAAACTTTGCTGAAATTCAGCCTCTTGAAAGAAACAGGCTTTCATAACATGACGTAATTTCTCCATTGTGTACATCAATAAAAAGTCAAAGACGTTAAAACAACCTTTTATTGGGAGTCCTTTCAATATAAAACAAGTGAAAATCCTTTCATAAGTTCTGCTGATTGAAACATGAGAACAGTGCCGAGGGCATTCGCTGTTCATATTTTCAGCAGAATGTGCTCTGTCCAAATTTTTTTTAAGCAATAGGGTCTTTTCTTCTTCAAGCGATCAGACATTGAGTCTCTCTCTGGGGGACATGATTTCATTGGGCCTTCTATACCTCACTTCACTCATTCACCTTGATGCTGTGACACGAACCTCCTGGGTGCGCCTCAATTTGTTCCCTGATGTCTTTTCAAAAACAGACTTGGTCTCTCCCAGGGAACTCAACCCACGCCTTACATTACCCGCTGTTTGGACACTGTAGAAGTGTAGAAACATCAGGTGAGCTCGTCGCTTCAAAGGAAGTCTGGAAGGAGCCCCTTCGAGCTGTATGTGGTGGTGGGAGGGAGGGGGGAGGTCTTGGCCCTACTCGTCCGTCTTCTCCTCGCCCTGGTAATGCCGGTACTCTGGCTTCAGCTCCCAGGTGTTCTTGTGTGTGCCCTTGACATTGTAGATGCCGATGTCGCGCAGAATTTCCTTCAGGTAGATCTGAAAGGGGGTGGGGGGGGTTACATTTCAAACTTGTGCCATGTGGTGGTGTCAAAATGGTCTGGATTTAAAATGTCCTTCAGTCAAACAAGCGACTCTGACTGAATCATGCCCCGCCAACCCCATGCAGCCCTCTGGTCTTACCACAGGCTGTTTGGTGATGTCCACCAGGTCCTTGATGTTGTAGTACTGGTGCTTCTCAAAGGCAGAGAACAACATATCCAGCACCTGCTGCTTGTCGGCCCTCGCTCTTTTGCCTTCCTCTTTCTTTTTTCTCTCGTACTCGAGCTGCAGGCGAAAGCAAACAGGCGACAGACACATTTCCAGCCAAATGATTTAGTAAAATTGTCCATGTGCTCAGATTTCAGGGTTGATCACTCGTTGCTACCGAGGCTAGTATCAAAGTATGCTAAGTCTTCGATACATGTTGTCTCTTTGCAGGCGTCACACCCATACTTGTCTTTCCATAAGGAAGCACTATGAGCCACATTTTCTGTTAAGATGACAAAGCTTTGCAGTCACTGCACAGACAGCTATGAATATGAATTGGAAGTTCTCCACTGTTATGATTAACACATGATAAAACATTTCCAAGCATCAACAATTTCAAGAGAGCTCCAAACGAGTTGTGTCTGAGCTGCAAATGCGGAACAAGGGAAGCAAAGGAGGAAAAAGAATATTCCTTACATTGTAGGCGTGGTTGGCCACGGGTTTGTAGTTGCTGGTGACGGCTTTAGCCAGCTGCTGCGACAGTCTGACCGGCTTGGACGACTCTTCAATTTGTAACCTTATTGGAGAGAAAGGAGTCATTGTGGGACTCAGGCGTTGTGAATCCCCCTTGGAGAAATCACTCTTGCAAAGATGCAGAAGTCCTTAAATAATTAATCAAATATTTGTTATGGCCATATTTGCAGTCGCACATACTCACCTCTTCAGCCTCATGTAGCTTTCGCTGACCGCAGGCCTGCACTCTGCTCGCTGCACCACCACTCCCTCCAGGGCTATTTTGTCTGGGGGGGGCAAAAGAGTGTACAGCAACTTTACAAATAACTGTGGGATCCTTGTGTTTTGAAGGGTGAGCAGTTTCATGCATCCATCCAAGAGATCTTGGATGAAAGCAGACGTGTTGTGTGAACAAACTGCGTAACTGCGTTATCATTGCACGGTCCAAAATGTGTGCGTGTGTGAACGTCTTTCCAAGCACGAAGTCCTCCAAAGCTGGAAATCAGAAAATGTTAATGTAGAAACCACATCCTAGTATTGATAATCCTCTGGATGAGCTCTTGGTCATGGAGATTTTGTACTCCAAACATTGATTGATTACTGGAAAACAACACTGTTGCACATCAGCATCACCAATGTTTGGCCAAAGTTACACCCGAATGAACTGGCTAAAGCTCTCTGGTCATTAACCATCCAGTTTACTCCATCTTCCCCGCCTCTTGTGTTTGTTTTTTTCCCCCCCAAGAAATATCACTGTCATGACGTACCTGTGTTTCACACCATGACAAATGTGTTTTGAGGTCAAAAACAACTTGCTATAAAGATATATTTCATCTTTCATCTATTAACAAACTGACATTGTTTTCAGAAGTGGTTTTCCCGTTCGTCTCGGTCAAGAGTCTGTTTCTGTTGATCTGCTTTCTTCCCACTGTCGAATAGCCAGCAATAAACCCGTAATCCCTTCTCGAACGCAAAGCGAACCCCTATGTCAGCAGAGCCGGCTGTTCGTTTGCAACAACTGAATCTTTGTAACTGCTGTGGAGTTGTGCATGAACGCAGAATAAGCGACAAGGCCGGGCTGTACTGGTTATTCCTGCAACACCGCCCCTCAAGCTGCTATCTGTGCAAAAAAAACAAGGAACGAGACCAAAAACATCTGGAAATATTTACAAATGTATTATAAATGTGCTCCCCCACCCCCTGAAGCCCAATAACCCTTCTGTCTGATGTTGATCAATAGAAAATGGATGTGCTTTTCTTCTCACCTTCCTATCTATGCTAGCATCAATGCTCAGCACTTCAATGCAGGGCAACTGTCGACAGGGCTTTTAGTAAGAACATATTAATTTTCTTCGGCTGTGGGCCGAGTAGAGCTTGGATGATAACGCAGCCCGTTACCGCCAGTCACCTCCAAGTGGCGGCTTTGGTCTGGATTGCATCAAGTGTCATTTCACGCTGAGACGTCAGCGGGCAAAACCACAATACTTCAGGGAGAAGGACAACGGCTGGGCTGAAATTTCCGTGTTTAAATTGTTCCTCCAAGATATTCAAGGCAACCAAATTATCTTTCAGAAATACAAGCTTGTTCACGTCTGGTTGCTTCCTGAGGACTGAATGTTCTGCTCTGTGGTCTCGATCGCTGTTAAGACCGCTGACGTTCCGGGAAATCACCATTCTCTTGCCATTTTTTGGACAAAATGGCTGAAAAACCTTTACGTATTAGGAAAAGAACTGAATATAGACCCCCCCCAAAAAGTAGTACCCCCCCCTCCCCAAAGACACATCTGAATGGCATGAAAAGGGCCACTTCAAAACTATGAAGCTGATTGCATGAACGATTCATGTACAAATCCAGGGTCTGGCGTTATTTACGTAGAAAATCTTTCCATCCTGGCTGTATTTGGAAAACCATATTCAAACTGCATCCATCACAAAATGATACCGACAAAATGTGAATAATGCCTTTTGTTTCAACTATTAATTGACAGTCATTCATCATCTGTCATATTTAAAGTAACAAAGGCGTGAGAACTACATTTTAAAAGTCCACATTAAAATTGAAAGTAGAACATAGATAAATACAATTGTTAAGAATATCTAAACAAAATAGTCAAACTGCATCGTGTGTAATCATGTCTTGTCATCTGTGACCTGATCTTTTATCCTTTTTGGCATTGTAAGTTCTTTTTGAGTCTCGAACTAGCCCGGGTCTCCAGGAAAACGACGCATGACATGGCAGTGGTTTTGTTTTTTATTTTCTTGTGGTTGCTCGAGCAAACAGCCTTTCCAAAACTGTGTCTTTGCTGGTTTCTGCCCCGATAACCTGCGTTCATTGCTTCATATTGTTTGGCATTTTCTTCTCCGCCATCCTTCTGACTTCCTATCTTACAGCACATCTTGGCAAACATCTTACGAGAAATGTGGCCGTGGTACCGCGCAGATCGTGTACTAGTGGACTGGCGTCTGTTGGTTTGAAATGCTTTTGATTCAGTAGTGTTCACTAATATTGGCCTGGAAGACAGAACTAAGATACTCCGCCCAGAGACATCGTGAATCCAAGGGATTTTGTTCATGCATTGGGGCACGGATTATGAATGGTTCTAGGGACACATTCGTGAATGATACCACACTGTTTGAGTTGGAGCTTTTTAGCTCCCTGTGGATGTTGTACTGCTAAAAGGCTAGCTGTAAGCTGTGCATCTTCCAGATCCAGGTAACAGGCTGCCCATGACATCCCAAAAACATAAATCATAGTTTTTCTGTTCTGCTAAAAGGCAACGAGCGCTAAACACGTCTGACCCTCGTTGATGCGACTTATTCGCCCGCTGGCAAAGTGGTGAACTCACCTGGACCAGACCCTGCCCCCGAACCTGAGCTGCTGCCATCAGATCTCTCTTCTGACTGGCCTACAGGAAGGGAGGGAGGGATGTTGAAATAAAAAAATGTAGGGGATGGAAGACGAAGGGAGGGAGGGGGGGGGGGGGGGGGGGAAAAAAAAAGG
>CAAKHD010001923.1:44147-62104 GCA_901007705.1 Fistularia tabacaria
AGCAAGATACAAGACGGGGGAATGAGGGGGAGGGGGGGAGCGAACAAATAAGAGCCACACCCAGGGTTTAGTTTCACACGAGAAGGGTTTATCTGACAGACAGTATGAGTTCTGCTAAGCACACCAGCACACACGAAAGAAAAGCAAGCATGCCCACAAAAAAGGTGAGCAGATACCCGGTCCCAACATGAGCACACGTCCTCCACTAGGTTAAAAATATCTGGAAAAATTGCACTCACTAGCCAATGTCAAGAAGTACATTACTGAATTATTAAAGTTTCCTTGTTTAAGATGGAGAAGGGATCACGTGTCCAGTCTTTAACAGACTAACTTGGAAAGGTAACTTTTGGCTTTCAAATTTTCTTTTTTTCTTTTTCTTTGATTAACATATGAGTAGCGTGGCCGCATACAAACACACAAAGGTGTACGAGTTGACGTCCCAGTACATGCACAGAAGCACAAGCTCGCCAGCACCCACAGGAACAAACATCCACATTCAATTCAGAGGGCAGACAAGGCTGGGGAAACCAAACCAGGGGAACCAACACGCAGACTTGATCAACTCCAAATGCAGCAATGATTTGGGTTGATGCGGGTCGGGACCCAGTCTGCTATCATGACTGGGACGGGACGGAAAAACCTCAAACCACATATGAGTGACGGAAAAAATAAAGCAATGACACAGAAGTTCTCCTGAACGTGGAGACACAAGCGCACATCAATCTTGAAACAAGTCAAGAGACAGGCTCGCTCTCTTCTGAGAGTTCTCCTCTCCTCAACTGTCACTTCTTACGACATACAGTTAAGACTAGACAACCTCACACCTGAGGGAAGATCGACTGAGAGCTCACGACAGAAAGAAGCACAGCAAGCGAGAGAGAGAGACTGAATGGAGACAGCAAGCGTTAAGACGCCGGCACCTTCACCAAATGATACCTTACCTCTGGACGTTAGCGGTTAGTTCACGTCACAGAAAAGAAACAAAACTTGTGTATCGCCAAGAGTGTCCTCTCACACAGAGGAGGATGCGGCACACTCAGTATCCGGTTTGGCTGAAAGGATGAAAACAGAAGCTCACCTGATGAAGATTCGGTGAAGACCGCCAAAGTCTGGCCTCCGACTGTCTGCATGGTGAACGGATGCTCCTGAGGCGCGCACACGCTCTTGTCCTCGATGCCGTCGATCACAGTCAACTCTTCGTTCAAGGTAAAAGACACCTGAGATGGAAATGCCTTATTTTAAATACGCACAGGTTGAACTGCGAACAAGACAAACTGGAGAGTGTGTAAAACTAAAAATGTATTCACAGACAGACTTTGAAATGACTATGTGAAATGTGTATGTTTATTAGTTTACCTTTTTACCAAACGATAAATTTGAAATCTCACTTCTCAGTAAAACTGTCCATCCTCGAAGTTTCACCGAAATATTCAGAAATTATGAATGATGGGAGAATGATGCACAATTTGACTTCATGTTGTGCATCAGACGTGTTGTAACTGCACGGCAGATGCTTACCACTCGTTTGCATGGCACCTGTTCCAGACAACAACACTTACCTCGGCTTTTCCTTGGTTCCCTTTCCTTCAAAGTTGAAAAAAGAGCAACATTAAAATTGGTCTGGCAAAAAGAACTCAATTTTACATCTTCTGAAAGACACTGCTTATCATGAGACTTAAAGTGGCATTTGCAGAAATCACCCTTTTCATTTTAGTATCTCAATAGGAGAACTTAAGAAAAAAACGCCTGGATCTTGTCTTTTTACTAAGTTTCGAGTGTTTCACATACTTGCAGATTCGGAGTTTCCCAACCTCGCCTCTGCCACTGGCCTTCGCCCATTGCTGAGAAAGGTATTTGGGCACCTGCATCAAAAAAGAAACAAAATAAGAAGGACGTGTTAAATAAATCGAGAAGGCAAGAATCCGCAGTGTACGGATAATCGGTGGTCAAACAAGGAAACGTAAACAACGTTTCCCTTCAACATGCACACCTGTCTCCTGGGGGCTGGAAACGTTTCTTTAACTCTTTATATGAATGAAGGTAAATGGCAGTATTCACACAACTAATTGATTTAATTCGCAGTAAGGGGAGACCAGTGATGAACCCTAACTTCGCTGGCTAGCAAACAAGCTAAAGAGAAGCTCATTGTATTAACAGGTTAAGCTGCAGGAGTGTTAGCTTTAGCTTCATTTACACAGAAAATATGACATCCAGAAACCCGGCTCGGTGAGAAAATGACTGCACACGCACCTTTACAAGCCATACGCCCGTGTTTAACTTGGCTCCAGTCAAATCTACTTCTCCCTTGTCTGACATGATGTAAAAAGAATACGGTTTGGGCTAGCTAACTGGCGCAAACACTACAAGGAAGCGTGAGGCAGACAGAGACGTACGGCGGCTCACGAGGTCCAAACCTTCAGCGGCAACCGAATCACGAATGTAACAAATACCATAGATATTCCTAGATTGCAATTAATAGATGTTTGTTTGCTTAGTTGTCTTACTGGCTGCATTTGTTTTTAGTTTTTTTGTTGTGTTTTCAAAACCGACACATTTCCTTGTGAACAAACTGAACCCTGGAAAGAAGGATGGACGCATTGGATTGAATGGTAAATAGCAGTTTATTTGGCTTTGTCAAAGCTACGTCATTCTGTCGATAAAAAGAAAAAAACATGTTCATGATAAAAATTTATCATGGGTCGTAGATGTTTAACATACAGGTGATAAATGAAAGAAGCACTAACAGTTTTGAGATGTATTGATTTTGTTTTTATTATTATTGTTGTGGGTAGCAGTGGTAATAGTAGTAGTAGTTGTTGTAGAGGTGGAGGTAGTCTTAGTAGCAGCAGCAGCGTAGTATTTAAGTATTTATATATCTATTTCAAACTTTCTGTTTTATTTTCAAGCGTCTCATATGGTACCAGCTATTTGTTTTGGAGTGTATGCTGCATCGTACATATATCAGGTATTTGAGTCTTTTGTCAAACAGCTATAGCCCCATTTATGTGTCCCACAATCCTAAAAGAGAATACATAAAAATATTATGATGGACATCAGATTTTTTTATTCTTCATTTTTGATTTTTTATGATGAACATCAGACATACCTCACGAGTCTTCTACTGCTTCCTGTTTCGGGTGCGCTTGCTCAGATAGACTGGCAGCAGAAGCCGCGCATGCGCACTTTGTACAAAGATGGCGTCCGGAGCGGCTGCACCAATGGATGCAATTTGTTGATAGCGCTTTGTTTCAAAACAAACACAGAAACGAAGGGGAAAGTAAGCAAAGGCGGCGTCCGTCATCTCGCCAGCATGTCTTCTAACAACTTCATGGGACCTGCTTTGCCCCCGGCGTTCAGAAAGGACAACGATGAAGACTCCGGTAGTGACAACGACTGTGAGTACTCTTCTCCAACCAGAGGCTATAACTTTACGGAAAACGTCAGATTGCCTCTTTTCACCTAGGAATTCCGTCAACTACTTCTTTTTTCTGAATTAGTCGCCGGCCCTGCTCTGCCCCCCGGCTACAAACGAACGGATCGGTCTAGCTCGTCTGACAGTGAGTCGGAGGAGAACTTCAAAAGAGCCAAGACAGGGCACACAAGTGGGGACGGACTGACAGAGTAGGCTCAGTTCTTTCGACGTGATTTCAATTGAATGCAATGATACGCAAAACATTGACGCCTTTTTCTGGGACAGGATGGAGAACTCAAAACCACCCGACGATGACGACGGGTTCTTTGGACCTGCTCTGCCTCCGGGATTCAAGAAAAAACAGAGTTCACCAGAGAGGTGAGCCAATCGAGAGCAGCTAAAGAAGGACAAATAAAGAGGTTGAATTTGGCCTGGCGGGTCATGAATAGAGAAGCTCTTAATTTGTGACATTCTCTCAGGCCGCCTGTGCTTGGACCAGCGTTGCCTCCTGGATTTCGCAGAGCAGCTCACGACAGCGATGATGGCGGTGAAGATGTCGGAGATGTCCCGGGACCCGCCCTGCCCCCAGGATACCAGGCCGACCCCTCCAGCAGTGAGGATGAGGATGTCATCGGACCGATGCCGGCCAAGGGACCGGTTCAAGATACAGTGACCCTTGACATTGAGCGCAGGGCAAAGCAGATGAAAGACAAGTTGACTGGAGAGGTAAGTCCATCTACTGCTTGCTTTATTTGAACATTCACTTTTTTGTCACCTGTCATCTGTGAAAAGGAATTACTGACAAAATTGGGTCTTAAGATATCACAAATATTTAAGTAGGCCAGCATTTATCAATGTGTCCTGTTTTCTTCCTTTTATTTTTCGGACTTTTGAGATTTTTATTCTTCTATTCTTCTTTTATTCGTCTTCATTAGTACCTTTTTTTTTGTTGTTGTTGGAACAGGACGCTCCTGAGGTCATGACCAGAGAGACCTGGATGACCGAGCTGCCTCCTGAGCTGCAGCACATCGGTTTGGGGGCTCGGACTTTCAAGAGAAAGTCTGGTCCAGAGAAAGGCGACCGTTCCATTTGGACTGACACTCCTGCAGACAGGGAACGAAAGACCAGGGTAGGGCGTCTTAGAAAATGTTTGTTTTTTTCAATCCACTGTTGCAATACTTGATAATATTATTAAATATTGCGGTAGCCCCTTTTTTGTTTTCCACCTATTCATTGGTTTATTTCTGAAAAACAGGAGCGCCTTGAAGCAAAGGAGAAGGGCCAAGTCGAGAAAGAGAGCGTCCCAAAAGTCTCACGAAAGGATTTGGAAATGGTGGAGAAATTGGCAAAGTATAATGTAAGTGGTTCCAGCTATTACCTTGATAAATTTGCCCCATATGACATGTTTTTATATTAAACATAAAAAACGTGTACCTTGTTCTCAGGAATCCACACGTCCTGAGTCTCTCATGAGTTTACACGCAAAGAAAATGAAAGAACAAGCAAAGCAGGAGGGAGACAAGCCAGCAGAGAGGAGGCCGTTCGATCGTGATGCTGACCTGCAGGTCAACCGGTTCGATGACGCGCAGAAGCAGCGGCTGCTGAAGAAATCTCAGGACCTTAATTCGCGATTCTCCCACAGCAAAGACAGAATGTTCCTTTGAGAAATTGTCAAAATTTAAGAGACACCTGTTTTAAAGTTAAGGACAATCTGACTGGGGACTTTTTTATGTAATGCTTTATATAGTTGGATTGTGTTTTTATGTATATTCATGTGTTTGCAGTTGGTATTTGGGCTAAAAACCCACACAGTCATATGGCAGACATTTTTATTGATGAGAATTCATTTATTTTACAGCCATTTGGTTCTGGTCAGATGGTGAAGTGGGTGTTTTCTGTATGGAGTCTTCATATTTTTCCTACTTTTGAGGTCCAAAAGTGGTCAGTTGGTTAATGGAAGACTCTAAATAGCCTGTAGGTGTGCATGATGTAATGGTTGTATGTCTGTATATGTGGCTCCGTGACTGACTGTTGATCTGTTCTGGGTTAAAGCCTATCTCACACCCAGTGTCAGATGGGATTGATTTCTGCTTCCCCTGCAACCATGTGTGGAAGATAAATGAGAGAGAATGAATTATATATATATATATATATATATATTCTGAGATATAGAAAACACCTCTTGATAAAAGAAAATACCTTAGAAAACCCAAGAATTTGTATTGCTTGCTAGCATTAATGAGACTGCAGTTGCTTCACATTTCATGAAGTGAAAAGATCAAGCAATGCTTCAATGATAATTTATTAAGGATTTTAGAAAAACAAATGATAAAGTTTCAGGTTTAAACTGTGGTTCATTTAGATGTTTGTCAGTGTGACCAGTCCATTAATCCCTCCTGGTTTCAAACTTTGATTTATAAACGTGTTGTACAAACGGTTGCTGAAGATCTGTTTTCTGGATTTGTACTTCTGTAAGGCTCCTTTTCATTTTGTTTAATATTGATTAAAATCTTTTTTTGTTTAGAATATGTGTCGCTTTTCCCTCAAGATCTCCACACCATTTTCCTTTTATAAAATGTTTGAATAAAGGATGCAACAAGTGCACTTGTACACAGTAGTAGGGGACCTGGGCCTCATCCCAGGTGACTGAAGAAATGCATAAAAATGTGTTTCTGCCATTGAAACGTCATGTTCCACATTGATCTGCACATTTGAATCAATCCGTCAAGTGGGTCGGGTGACATTAGGTGAGGGGCTGCTCACCAAAGTTTGCAGAGTGCTGGTCGTCCTTGTATCTGAGGCGAAAAGGCCAGTTTATTGAAGAAGACGACCTTTCGAGCAGAGATTCAAATTAAAATTTACTACTCAGATGTTGCTTTGACACCATGACAATAGGACATACAATGATATAATAAAATGCTAAGCAGGATGACAAATTTATTTTCATCAAAAGAAATTAGCAATGAGATTATAGTTTCAGTGAGCAAAAACATCTTCTCCCTTATCGGTTTGCTAGCGCACTGAGAAAAATAAACAGAAACTCATCTCTATCTCCGTTATCCTTGTTACCCATTTTATCACCTTTAAATAGAAAATATATCAATAAAGTCACTGCTCATGTGTGTCCGGTGTGATGTGATCAAGTAGTGTCTATCACTATTGCCCCCAGGCATTACTCTTTTTTTTAAAGCTTTTCATTTTATAATGGTTAATCTTAAAGCTAGTAAGTTGCTTTGTAGGTCATGTATAAAATCAAATAGCACCATAAACATGCCAATAAAACAGTAATAGAAATACTTACAGTTGGGCAGTTTGACCACTAGAGGAATATCGGCGTGGCAGGGCGCTCTTTACAGGATCTCAACAATAAATACAAAAGCGAAGAAGAACGGAAATCGACACTACTTGACCACATCACTACAGACGCGCATAAATAGTGACATTATTTGTGTAATATTTTCTATTTAAAGGTGATAAAATGGGTAAAAAGGATAAAGGAGATCGAGGTGAGTTTCTGTTTATTTTTCTAAGCTCGCTAGCTAACAGCAAACAGAGAAGATGTTCAGAGGGGGATAGGATTTTGCTAACTGGAACTATTATCTCATTGCTAATTTCGTTTTACGTTTTTTTTCGTCCTGCCTATTATTTTATTATATTATTGTATGTTATTATAGCATCACGCCATTAATTGCAAAGGAGCTTTTTGTTTTAGTGAAAGGCAAACAACGTCAGTGGTAATTTCATTTGCATTTGCATGGCTTTGGCTATAAGTAGGTTTAAAAAGCTTTTGGCTATTCATGATAGTACAGCCTTTCGGAGCCTCATATCGAGTCAAGGGTTATCAAACAGTATCAGAATACATTTTAACAGGGAGTCACTTTTTGAATAAGCAAATTTCGGGTCTGATTCATCTTTTTCCAAAACCATACATACCATGTATGACTATGATCGCGAAGACAGACGCATATATGGCACACACACATATATGGCATCACATACCACCAGATGGTATCAATCTTAGGTTAGCTGTTTCTTGTTGCATTTCTATATCAAAGTATAATTTAACTAATATTGGCTTTCAGAGAGGAAGTCCAAAAAGCGTTTCTATGAGGAGGAGGAAGAAGATGAAGAAGTGGCCGGCAACAATTCTCAGGAGGCCATACCGGCTGCTGCAGGGAAACAGGTGGAGGAATCCAGCACCAAGCTGGATGAGTATGGAGCCAAAGACTATCGACTTCAGATGCTTTTGAAGAATGATCACTCTTCACGGCCTCTCTGGGTGGTAAGATTGGTATTATTATTGTCATTGTTAAGGTTGTCGCTATGTCAGAGTCTTACTACAACATGATCATGGATTGTGGTCTGTGACATGATTTTTTTGCACTTTCACGAAAATGCAGTGACATTAGCTGTCAGGAATGCCGCATTTGCAATAGTAACAGGATTATGAAAGGTAGTGCGGTGGAAAATATGTCCTACTTTGCATCAGCAAAAGAATAAAACAGTAAATGGAAGCACCTGAAATAAAAGAAACCTTTTTTGCTATGAAAAGTTTTAGTGAGATGCTTTAATATGTCAAAACAAACCGTTAATTGCAGGTTTATGTTCATTGAATAAATATTTGTACTTTTTTTTTCAAGTCTGGATATCCTGATTTGAAAGTTTATCTTCTTCACGGTATAATTATGAGGAACATATTATTTTGTTTTTTAAGATTCATTTTTTCCTCCATCCCTGCCAGGCTCCAGATGGACACATCTTCCTCGAGGCCTTTTCGCCTGTCTACAAGTACGCCCAGGATTTCCTGGTTGCCATCGCCGAGCCGGTGTGCAGGCCCAACCACATCCACGAGTACAAGCTCACAGCCTACTCCCTGTACGCGGCTGTCAGCGTGGGCCTCCAGACCTCTGACATAGTGGAGTACCTGCAGAAACTCAGCAAGACATCTGTGCCTGATGGGATTGTACAATTCATTAAGGTGTCACTAATAGATTACATAACCAGTGTTTATGCACGTGAGAATTTTCCTTTATTGTTGCTAATTCGTTTTCACTCTCAGCTTTGCACGGTAAGCTACGGCAAAGTCAAGCTGGTGCTCAAGCACAACAGGTAGGATCATTTCCACAGCCTTCCACCCTGCGGCAGCGCTGTTCATTTTCTTCGCCGCAGTCTTTATCCGCTACCCGTCCCCTTCCAGATATTTCGTGGAGAGCGCCTTCCCTGACGTGATCCAGCGGCTTCTGCAGGACAACGTGATCCGCGAATGCCGTCTCCGTGCCGCAGATGGAACAGACACGGAGCTGATTACTGAAGTAATCCACAGCAAATCAGCGGTACGCCGTCCGCCGTGCCTTTCAGTCTCCCAGACTCAAAGTCAAATTAGGAACCTCTTGTTTCATATCTAAAAGCAAGATGTTAAATATATGTGTGTATCATATGTTTGTACAAGGGTATCAGATGAGATAAGTGAGGTCATTCTACCCATCTCACAGCTTTTTAAACTAAAGGAGAGGACTTTACTGGTAAGAACTGTTTTACAGGAATGTATCAAATATTTGTTCACGCTACCCTTTTTTTCACCGATGTGCGACTGAGGAACTGGCCTCGTGCCTTATAAAATGGACATATTTCTTACAGTAATCGCGACCTTGTCATTCCTGGGCTGCAGCCAGCAGCACAAAGTGTTATATTTGTGTTTGCTTTGTTTGATTCTGCAGTTTTTCTCTTTCTCCCTGGACAGATCTCGTACAAAACCCCACAGCTTTCCAAAGCCACTTTTCCCAGTTATGAGTATTTTTCAATGTTAGATATTTGGCAAGGTTTGGCTCATAACTTAAAATAATCTCCCTGTTGTGTTCCAACCAGAGCTCTTTTGATTTCAGGGCTGAAGACAATTGAGCCTTTTCTCCGGGAGTGAACACTCACATCAAATCGACCTTCTGTGAACTATTATTACAAATCAGTCGCCTTTGTAAATGTTGGAAACAAACCAAAAATTAGCTGCTTTGGTAAACAGAAATCGGCCAACGGGTTTTGTTTACCACACAGATCTCCAAGTCTGGTCAGGAGAAAGAAGGTACCTCGAGCTCGCAGCAGCCCGCCGAGGGACAGACGTCCACCCAGCAGGTCCCCGAGGACATCTTTAGCTACTATGAGCAGATGGACAAGGAAGAGGAGGAGGAGGAGGAGACTCAGACAGTGTCCTTTGAGATTCGACAGGTCTTCCTTGTGTTTGCTTTGCTTTTGTTTAGAACGTCTTTTGTGTTGCATTTGCATATCTGGCTCGTTCTTCTGGGTCGTCATATCATGTCATCCTGGGGGGAACATATGAAACTCTTTTGTCTGTTTCATTTTTGTTTCATGATAGGAGATGATTGAAGAGCTCCAGAAACGCTGCATTCAGCTAGAGTACCCCCTCCTGGCGGAGTACGACTTTCGCAACGACACAGTCAACCCGGACATCAACATCGACCTGAAGCCCACCGCCGTGTTAAGACCCTACCAGGAAAAAAGCCTGCGCAAGGTGTTTGGGAACGGACGCGCTCGGTCCGGAGTCATTGTGCTGCCCTGCGGTGAGACGGCTGCATCTCTGCTGTTCGGGGAACATGGACCGTGTGACCAAATGGAAACAAAACTTGCACAAAGCAGTCAGATTAAGATTGAAATGCCCTAATAGAGCTCAAAAGTGAGGCTCAATTTAGGAAAAATGACTGGTTGTATAACCGTAGTAACTACAGTGTGAAACCAACAGCAAACTCCTAGCCGTTGCTGCTTTCCCCCTTTACTTCCAAATAAAATCGTCTGTTTTTATTATCGCCTCGCACAAATGACAAGGAAGTCGATGAGCAATTGCGAGGTTTTCCTAAGCAAAACGTGTCGTTCCCACTGGATTCAGTGATTCTTCCAGCACTCTGTGATTACATCCAATCACTGCATCTTTGCTTTGAATATCATTTTCCCTGCCAAATCTAATATTTTGTGAAAAGATCATCAAAGAAACCACATTCAGATTGATAGCATGTTGCCAGAAATGATCACTTCTATATCAAACGTGTCCTTTCCCTCCAGGGGCCGGCAAATCTCTGGTGGGTGTGACGGCAGCGTGCACTGTGCGCAAACGGTGCCTGGTGTTGGGAAACTCCTCTGTGTCGGCGGAGCAGTGGAAAGCCCAGTTCAAGATGTGGTCCACCATCGACGACTCGCAGATCTGCCGCTTCACGTCGGATGCCAAGGACAAGCCCATCGGCTGCTCTGTAGCCATCAGCACCTACTCCATGCTGGGCCACACCACCAAGCGCTCCTGGGAGGCCGAGAGGGTGATGGAGTGGATGCGGAGCCAAGAGTGGGGGCTTATTATCCTGGATGAGGTTCACACGATTCCCGGTATCTTTTTTCTGTTTGTACTACGCTGATTTCTTTCATGAGTCTGCGCAGCACTGCCAAGAGTATTAGGAAATATCACCAAGTGCTTTCTCTGGCACAATCCAGTATCAACAAATACACAAACACGGATGAGACTTCGCCGCATGCTGATTATAATTTGATGCTCTCTGCAGCCCGGATGTTCCGTCGCGTCCTGACCATCGTGCAGGCGCACTGCAAACTGGGGCTCACCGCCACTCTGGTGAGGGAGGACGACAAAATAGTGGATCTCAACTTTCTTATCGGGCCCAAGCTGTATGAGGCAAACTGGATGGAGCTGCAGAACAACGGCTACATCGCCAAGGTGCAGTGTGCAGAGGTGAGTGTCCTTTTTCCAAAGTGACCCTGCGGTTCGCAGGGCACTGACGTCTTCTTGATAAGGTGTTAACTTTTGAATGAATCAACAGCTATCTTGACGATCGATCAATCACAGTCACTGTTCGAAAAATCTTCCTGATCCTTTTGAATGGATCAACAGCTATCTCGATTATCGATCAATCACAATCCCTGTTAGAAAAACCTTCGCGATTTGTCAGTGACGCAGGAGTTTATAGACTTAATCTAGATATTAGACTTTTATCACTGTGGTCTGTTTTTCTTTGGTCGTGACCGTAACTGTAACGTTTCTGTTTACTGTGTTGTCCAAACATTGTTCAAACTCCCCGGCACCATCTCGCCATGTCTCAGGTCTGGTGTCCGATGTCACCGGAGTTCTACCGCGAGTACGTGGCCATCAAGACCAAGAAGCGCATCCTGCTCTACACCATGAATCCCAACAAGTTTCGCGCTTGCCAGTTTCTCATTCGTTTCCACGAACGGCGCAACGACAAAATCATCGTCTTCGCCGATAACGTCTTTGCCCTGAAAGAATACGCAATTCGCCTCAACAAGTGCATAATTCGCCGAAAGAACACTTTGTCATGTTCCAGCTATTTTCAGTTTGAGTTTTTCAACAGTTTGTCCTTCCCAGGCCTTACATCTACGGGCCGACCTCTCAGGGGGAACGCATGCAGATCTTACAGAACTTCAAACACAATCCCAAAATCAACACCATCTTCATCTCCAAGGTAAACAGGTGGATTAGTGGCTGAGCGAATCCCCTGTGCCCCCTTGTGGCCAGCAGATGGCACACGAGCAGCTCCAGACGGATAACTAAGCATCCGCTATTTGTCTGTATGTCTGCTGGAATGTCAGGGAGCTTATCAACAGGATTCGCCAGACGCCGATAATTTAATCAAACCGCACCTAAACTCCGAAATCCTCTTGCGCAACTTGAATTTTTCTCATTTCGTTGAAAAATGTGATATTATCAGTGAGGTTTGTTATTGATTGTAAGGTGCCGGTTTGCTTCCTCCAGCCGGAAATCATGAACACATATATCTACTAAGGCGACAGCTGATAATAATGCGAGCAACGGGACACAAAGAGGGCTGTGAATGAGCGCTACAACTTCTGCCCCAATCAGGTTGGAGACACCTCCTTTGACTTGCCCGAAGCCAACGTCCTGATCCAGATCTCCTCTCATGGGGGTTCAAGGAGGCAGGAGGCCCAGAGGCTCGGCAGAGTTCTACGAGCCAAGAAAGGTAAGCCGGTCTGAGCCCAGCGGGCTTTTCCTTCTCTGTTCTTTTCTCCCGCTGAATGCCTCTTGATTCATCGGCCATGCGACGAGAACGGCAGCCCAGCCTCACCTCTCCGCTCGTCTGCGTTCAGGGATGGTGGCGGAGGAGTACAATGCCTACTTCTATTCGCTGGTGTCCCAAGACACGCAGGAGATGGCTTACTCCACCAAGAGGCAGCGCTTCCTGGTGGACCAGGGTTACAGCTTTAAGGTAGGATACCCTGTGCGCCATTGCATAAGTGCCCCACAATATTCCAGTTGTCTGTGTCCCCGCAGAAGGTTACGCCACCCGGCTCAGCCCAGATTGCTTCGTTTTATGAAACAGCTTTCTTTGTTTATACTCATGATATCCTTTGGCATTAATATACTATTTAATGAAGCCAGCAGAGATGCTCATAGTGCTAAAAGTGTTTGCTTCCCGGCCAAATCCAACTCAGTGAATTTCAGAAACATGTGTTTTATTCTTTTTTAATTGCAAATTTAAGAAAGGGAATGTTGGTTAATGATGAAGTAAGCATCGGAAAAGTATTAGTCTGCGTAATAGTCCTGAATTTATTCTTCACCTTGTCTCCTCAGGTGATCACCAAGTTGGCAGGGATGGAGGAGGAGGACCTGATGTTCTCTCTCAGAGATGACCAGCATCAGCTGCTACAGAAGGTCCTCGCGGCATCAGACCTGGATGCGGAGGAGGAAGTAGTGGCAGGAGAGGCGGGCGGGCGACCCCAGGTGAGCTCCTTCCACACAAGCAGGACCTGCAAACCACACACACACACACACATAAAGACACACACACACACACACACTGGTCACTGTCCCCTCACCGCTGTCCCTTCTCCCCCCTTTCCGAGAAGTTCTCCAGACGAACGGGCACCATGAGCTCCATGTCCGGCGCGGATGACACCGTCTACATGGAGTACCAAAGCCGGGGCAGCAAAGCCTCTGCGTTGGGCAAGAACATCCACCCACTCTTCAAGCGTTTCCGAAAGTAGACGGCTGAGTCAGGACCCCCCTGGCTTGGAGACAGCAAGGTCCGGCTCCAGAACCAAGACAAGCGGCGGGCGGGTTGACGCGGTCCAGCTGGTCTGGAGGCGGTGGCGGTCCACCGAGACTATTGGTATCTGACCACAGTGGACGGCGGTAATCATGACCTTTGTTTTTACATGTCGTCCCAAGCACAGGGAAACAACATCTGCCAGTCGGGACATAATGTGAGAGACTCCAAGTCGCTTGTCTTACTGGGTGAAAAGGATGCAATGATCATATTTTGACTTTTGAATTATTCTCTATCGATTCTGTGAGCTGAGAGAGGGTGTGAAACTGTAAAAGTGGTAACTGAACTTTACAAGTCTAAGAGGATATGATTTATTTTTATAGCGGTCGATATCAGAAAGACCCCTTGACCCCGAGAGACTACTGAGGATGTGGTGAATATTTCTGCAGCGCTACAAAGAATGTGCATTTGAATTGTCATAGCGTGTCAGTGAGGAGGCAGGCGAGGCAAACCATCATAGCAGCGCCCGAAACCAGTGAATAAAATATGCCGAAAGCCGATTTAATGTTTTCCAACTTTCAATTATTTTGCCATGATAACGTTCCCTGACAGTCACACGTTACCAATTTTGTGTTTGACTCTGGCGACCCCTGCGCCAGATTCTTCTCATCCCAAGAGGAACGAAAGGAAAAAAAAAAAAAAAAAATCTTAATAGCCAGGAAGAAAAATGCGGGGATCCAGCGTCTCTGCCTTGGAAAACTTGAAGATTTTCCAAAAAGAGCCCGGTGCCTTGTGCAATTTGCCAAAGTAGTGAGCGTGGGAAACTGCCCACCTCTGCCCGTGCACCCTTTGCAAGACCGCGAGACAGGACAAGCTCCCCCAAACCCCCGACATCCCACCCACCACCACCCTGAATGGCCCTGTCTGTAACCCGGTGGATTTAATCCCCCCGTTTTGTGTCCTCCGGAGACTCCGGGCCGGTTGGTTTGAAATACGCAAAGCGCAACGAGATAGATTTGAATTCATGTGGCCCTTGAAAGGATGTTTTCTGAGCGTGTAAAGGGAGCCGTACAGTAGAACACAACACGCCTGAACGGGACTCTTGCCAACAAGGGTTTTCACAACTTCAGGTTGGTTTTTTTTCTGTTCAGAAAAAGCGGTGATGAACCCAAATCTGAACACTTTCAGGTTCATTATTATTATTTTTTATTATTGTTGCTGTGTCTGGAGGCTGGGCGGCCTGTGGAAGTTAAAAAACAGCTTTTCCAAAGCTCATCAAAACTTGTGAAATAGTAGTGAGGGACTCACACATTAGTGATCAGTTACGTGTGTGTGCGAGTGGGTAAACATCTGATCATTTGTGAAAGACACGCTCACACACACACACACACACTACCCCACGGGGGCGTTTATATGAACCAGACAGTCAGAGATGGATTTCATCCTTCTTCCATTCCCCCTTAGGACTCATGTACACATGTAACGCGTCTTCTTGTGACGTCAATCACATTGATTTCTACTCAAGAGTGTGTGTGTGTGTGTGTGTGTGTGTGTGTGTGTGTGTGCGCGCGCGCACCGCTGATTGATTGCTATGATGTAACCGTGTTTTGGCACGTTGAAGTCCGCTCCGTTACCAATGAGAGTGAACCCAGAGAGCTTTTTCGGTGGAGATGGTGGCGGTGGGTGGAGGAACGCCCACCTCCTAATACAGCGTTATCCCTCCCTCCTCGCGGAGCGGGCATCCAATCCTCTTCAAGTGTCGAGGTTGTACAAGCAGTTATTTAAAAAAGCGATCCGGGATACAAAAACCCCATCCAGCCCTTTGCTTTACCGCGCCGGGCGTGCACGTGGCGTGGACATGCATATGCAAACGTGAACCCCCAGCACCCTGCAGAAGATCCGACGTCCACAGTGTTAGGGTTGTTGTTTTTTTGAAACGCACGGAAACGCACAAACTTAACCCAAGACCCCCCAAAAAAAAGAATAGAAAAAGAAAAGAATGGCTGCCCTGACTCATCTCACCACGATGTGCCGGAAGAATCCGCTCGGCGACCGGTTCCGCCAACAGCTGCTTCTCCTCACCCTGCGGAACTTGCACAAGTCTGCGCCCAGCGAGACCTTCGGGATCCCCGCCACGGGCGAGGAGACCCTGATCGCGCCGGTGGCCGTCGCCGAGAAAGCCAGCGCCAAGACGCTGAATGACATGCCTGGCCCCAGCACCGTGGCCAACTTGATCGAGTTCTTCTGGAAGGACGGCTTCAGCAGAATCCACGAAATTCAGGTAACGGGTTGAATTAATCCCGTCACGGCCGGGAAGCGAGCTCTGCACGCTCAGGACGAATTTGCCACCAATGCGTAAAATGGCACAGGCGGTTGCGTAAAGGCGCACCTGGTAAAAGTTAACACATCGAGACGTCGGGGGGGGGGGGCGGTCGGCGGTGAGGAACTGTGCTCAGGGGCCAAAATGAGCCTTTAATTAACAGGAATCAAAAAAAGAGGGGAAAAAAAACAGCTCCTCGGTCGACCTGCAAGTGGGTGCTTGTTTGTCCCCCGCTGTGCTCACCGAGGCAGGAAAGAACCTGCTGGAAAAGCTGATGTGAAGTCAACCCTTATTGGACGCATGGCACTTTTTAAGGAGCGTGTTATTGGTGTAATTAAAGGCTCTCACACCTTTTAACATGCCCTTTCACCGAATTGTTATTCATGCAAAACATGAACTCTAGATTATCATAACCTTCTAACATTTCTCATCTCTGCGTGTTTTTATTTCACACTTTATCCGTTTGGTACCGGAACGTCCAAATCCACGTCCAAGGAGGTGAAATAAAACGACGGATTAAACGGTCTTTTCTTTGGCAGATGGAGCACAGGAAGAAGTACGGAAAAATTTTCAAGTCCCGCTTCGGGCCCCAGCTGGTGGTCTCCGTGGCCGACCGGGACCTGGTGGCCCAGGTGCTGCGGGCCGAGGGCGTGGCCCCGCAGAGAGCCAACATGGAGTCGTGGAAGGAGTACAGGGACATGAGGGGCCGATCCACCGGCCTCATTTCGGCGTGAGTGCCCGTCGGCCCTCGGTCTCCGGGTAAACTCGGGGTCGCGTCGGAAAAAAAAAAGTAATTTCCCCTCCTGTTCCTTCACCAGGGAGGGAGAACATTGGCTGAACATGAGAAGCGTCCTCCGGCAGCTCATCATGCGCCCGCGGGATGTGGCGGTGTTCTCCGACGATGTCAACAAGGTGGTGGACGACCTGATCAGGAGAGTAGGCGAGCTGCGCGGCGAGGTCGACGGGGCGACCGTCCTCAACGTGAACGACCTCTTCTTCAAGTACGCCATGGAAGGTCGGTGGAGATCCGAGAAGAACTGCGGGCGGAACAGATTTTGTTTTTTTGGAAACGATTGCGAAGTCCTCCCCTGTGTCCTCCCCTCCCCTGCGTCCTCAGGCATGGCCGCCATTCTGTACGAGTGTCGTCTGGGCTGCCTGGAGAACCAGATTCCACAGGAGACTCAGAACTACATCAGCGCTCTGCACCTCATGTTCAGCTCCTTCAAGACCACCATGTACGCCGGGGCCATCCCCAAGTGGCTGCGACCCATTATTCCCAAACCCTGGGAGGACTTCTGCAACTCCTGGGACGGCCTCTTCAAATTCAGTAGGGGACCAAACAAACAGCTTTCCACAATTAGTGATTTTTTTATTTATTTATTTATTTTTTTTCTCCAGGTTGGCTGTTGCTGAGGAAATGAAAGTAATAGAATGTAAAAGAGAAAATTATCAGTTTTGTGCTGCACCCTCAAAACTATTTCAACTTTGCACGCAGCCGATACCAAAAGTGATCATGCAAATACGGTTTGCGGTCCAGGAGGGGCCTGTCGGCAGTGAGGGGGAGGGGTGTTTGTTTTGGATTTAAAGTAAGAGAATGCATTGACTGGGAAATTGCATTAAGAGAGGCTCGAAAGTTTTGGTTGTTTTTTGGTAGAGACATATTCTTACATCACGAGAAAGGAATGTCTATTTGCTTATAAATCCCCTCTTCTATACGGTGGGATTCTGAGAGTTTGTTACATAACCTGTTCCCTCCTTTCTTTCCCTTCTTTCACTCCACTCTGTTGACTCGGCTTCCCGCTTTGCCCCCCCCTTCCCTCCCCCCTCCATTCATCCCACCTTTTCCTGCGTCCGTCTGATCCCAGGCATTATTCACATTGATAAGCGGCTCGTCGACATCAAGGCGCAGCTCGAGCGCGGCGAGGAGGTGAAGGGAGGATTGCTCACACACATGCTCATTGCCAAGGAGATGAGCATGGAGGAGATCTACGCCAACGCAACCGAGATGTTACTGGCTGGGGTGGACACGGTCTGTGTGTGTGTGTGTGTGTGTGTGTGTGTCACAGAAGTGTTGAAGCGTGTGTGGAAAGGGGGGTTGTGTGCAGCAGAGGTGTACCCAATGTGGATTTTTAGAAAGGGGGGGGTTCGAATTGTGTGTGTGTGTGTGTGTGTGTGTGTGTGTGTGTGTGTGTGT
>CAAKHD010001923.1:69796-86756 GCA_901007705.1 Fistularia tabacaria
AGTCATGAATGCAAACAGATTTTTTTTTCTTGTGTTTGGGTTTAAATGGTTACCCGTTTAGGTTTCCTTCGGCTGATGGGTTATCGCATCTTTATTCTCTGCTGATGTTTGTCTGCATTTTGATGAACTGTTTTCTTTGCCTAGACAAATCGGGATGAGGAACGAGATAAGAAGTTTTCTCGGCGTGTGAACAACAGCCCTCCTCCAAGTTCCCGCTACAGCAGAGATGGCAGGTATGTACAGCATCTCTACATATTTTACTTGGATATATCTTTGCTTAGACATAGTGCTGACATTTCTCAATTTTTTTTTTAATTTTAAATACGCATTCCCAGGAGAGATGACCGTAAGAGGGACGAACGCTCCAGAAAGAGGGATTATGACCGCAACCCGTCAAGGAGGGACTCCTACCGCGACCGCTACAACCGAAGGAGAGGCCGAAGTCGAAGTTACAGTCGAAGTCGCAGCCGTAGTTGGAGCAAGGATCGCATTCGAGACCGCGACCGTGACCGCGACAGGGACAGAGACCGGGATCGCGACCGGAGCAGGAGCCACTCGCAGAGCAGAACTCGGTCCCGGACCAGGAGCAGAGGTGAGACGGAAGGTGGAAGGGATCCTTGATTGTCAGAAGAAACTGCTTTTTGACATCCGTTTGGCAGCAATAACCGATTCAGCGCCTAAGAGAAATCCCATTTACGTGGTCTTTCATTCATCTTGTCCATTTATTGATTGGTAATTATAGTGACAAACCCACAGGACTGATAATGACCAAAACACCACACAATATCACGAATGAAGAATGAATCCCATCAAACGAATAGGAGAGTGGACTTATCATTTTGATCATCACTTATGCTCCTGTCACTTTATTGCTGATTCGCAGAGCGAGATTCCGGAAAGCTGAAATACGATCACGATCGAGCCGACAGGTCCGAGGTCGCTGACGGTTACACACCCTCTGCTCTGGTTTCTGCTTCAAACACGTCGCACTTCCCCGTGCCAACGCTGAGCAGCACCATCACGGTCATCGCGCCCACACATCATCACAGCAACAACACCAGCGAGAGCTGGTCCGATTTCTGCCCCGACCACCCCGTGGATCGTGGCCATTTTATCAGGGGGCCGCCCCCTCAGCAACGGAAGCGTTGCCGTGACTATGATGGTGAGAACCCGGTTCAACTTTTTGTGTAAAACATGTAAGAGGATTGGTTTTGAGAATAGAGAAACTGCTGTGTGTTAAATATTGTGACATTTCAGACTGTCGGACATTTGTGTATCTTCTCCAGAGAAAGGTTTCTGCATGCGGGGGGACATGTGCCCTTTCGACCACGGCAGTGACCCGGTTGTGGTCGAGGATGTCGTTTTGCCCAACATCCTGCCCTTCCAGCCTCCACCGATCCCAGGTGTGGAACCCCCGCCGCCCCCTGGTCTCCCCCCCCCTCCGCCTCTGATGAACCCCCCACCGGTGAATTTGGGGCCTCCCGTGCCCCCACCCGGTGCCCTCCCGCCCAGCCTTCCACCAGTTGCAGGTACTCCCCATCAGGTTTTTTTTTTTTTAGATTATTTTTTTTAAATATGCATTGCTCCAAATCACGTATTGTCCCAGAAATCTCTTTACAATCTGTACAAGTTGCAAAAACCTTGTGATTCAAACTGACGTCAAGGAATCACAAAGTAAATATTTAAAATTAGCAGAATCATCAATTGCTTTTCCAAAGTCGCGATTTGCATTGTCAGCCTTGGTGACCATTTTTTGACACCTTGCTTTCTGTGCCTGTCCCAGGTCCACCTCCTCCTCTTCCTCCACTCCAGCCATCAGGCATGGATGCTCCACCAAACTCCATCACAAGCTCTGTTCCCACAATTGTCACCTCTGGGATGCGCTCCTCCCTTCCGCAAGCGTCTGTGCCACTTTTCCCCTCTGGTAACGGCCGCATGGTTTTCAAGTCACCAATTCAGCCTTCGACTTATTTATCGCCGTTTAATCATGTAAGAAGCCAAGACGTTTGCTCTCTGGCGCCACCAGACACCTACGAGTCGGACGTGTACAATCCCGAGGCTCCCAGCATCACAAATACTTCGAGGCCAATGTACCGCCACCGCGTCAATGCCCAGAGGCCCAACTTGATTGGTCTAACAATGGGAGATGTAGATCAGCCGCCGAGAGGTAGGTTGTTCTCTGTCGTCTCAAAAGAACGAAAGAATAGGAGAGGTAAAACAGAATGTTCTGAATACATTTACATGTGGTGCAGTTTCTCTCCCAGCTGACCTTACGGAAACATTTTTAGTATTCTCAACACACCGCTGTATGTCTGCGTTCTTGACCTTTTACTCGCGATGCTTCCCAGAGTGTGATCTTTTGGTGTCCTTGCAGTGCAATCCCACAGCTGACCTGTCTTGTATTTGTCCCCCCCCCCCTGCAGAAAAGATTCCAAATAACAGCATGAGGATAGTTATGGAATCCGATTCAAGAAAGAGACCGGCTGGTTCACATGATGGAGGCATTCCCTCCAAAAAACCTTGGTTTGACAAGTAAGGCATCTCTTTGTGTGGGATGGAAATTAAAGTCACGCGAAGCGGATTAAGCGGCAGCGTGTTAAACCCAGCTGTCTTCGGTCATTAGCGTTTTTCTTTTCTCTCTGCAGACCCAACTTTAACAAACCCAACCACCAGGGCTACCACAAGAGAGCCCCATTCACCTCTCCCAACACAAAGCTGCTGGTTCGGCAAATTCCCCCCGAACTCAACAACATCAGCAAACTCAATGAACATTTCAGCAAGTTTGGCACCATCGTCAACCTGCAGGTCAGTGGCCACGTGACGCCGTAGGCTTAGAGGTCAGAGTTTCAACGGTGTGGTCGTCACACATCCAGAACATGCGGTTTGTGTGAGATTTTTTGCAAGAGTCAAAAGAATTTGGTGCAACTCAAACAGATGGGGTTTAAATAACACTGCTTTAGTTTACTATGAGCCACTTTTCTTAGTCTACTTTCAAAAGGACTTTATTAAAGTTAGTGGTTAATGGTGGGAAACACTTGACCAATTTTCATTGGGTTTCATGAGTAAGTTCTTATCTGAAACCAGGTTTTGGGGGATTTGGGGCGGGGAAAAACCTTTTTCTGAGAAAGTAGGACCAATGACATGGCACAGTCGCAGAGGCTGCAGGGAGACAGAAGCACAGCATGATTAAAGGATCAGCCTAATGAACACTTTTCAAAATATGGAAGAGCATTTCGTGTCCTGATAATAACCATTATTCATATGTTTACAAAGTATGGGCCCAGATTTTCTTACCAAAAACCTTAAATTAAACCTGCTAATTTTATATTTGGATGGAATATTGACGGACAAACAGGACAGTGGAGTCATTCTTTCAATCGAAGAGGCCTTTTGCAACACCAAACCGGATTTCTCCCACCAAAGAAGATGCTATTAACTGGGTTGAAGTCGGAATCTGATCCGAGCCTCGCCTCCATTACGGAGCAAAGCTGAGCAGCTGAAGTATTTCCTTTCAAAGAGTCGTACATCCGGTTATTATTGTTACGGCAACTAAAGGCAACGTCCAAATGATTTGCGGAAAACTCTGAATACTTTTCTGTGTGAGTGTCCGCTCGGAGGCCCCGCCGTGACTGGAAATAAAGAGGGGTTTACAAGAAGGTGCCGACGACTGGGAACACTGGATTTTTTTTTTTTATCATAAAGACAGAAGGACAAGAAGAGTCCTGCCTCTTTTATCCTGGGCGGATACGTCTTAACAGTCAAAGTGGGTCACCGGTCTTTAGTGGCCACGTGAACGACACAAATAGCAGGTTGAATTCTGCATAAAGTGTCGGGCGATGTGCTCGGCTCAGACGGAGTTAACATATGATACAGTAAGCAACTTTTTCAGTGCGGCTGACTCAAAGCATCTCAAGACTTTGTCAGTGCAGGGGGATTTGTCATCGGCCAAGTCGGCCAGCTGATCTCATCCCATAAGTGCCTGTTTGCCGATGACGTAAGAACGACACAGAGGGGCGCCGTAGCCGCCCTGTAATCATCATCTGGGTTTTTCCCGACAGGTTGCCTACCAGAACAACCCCGAGGGAGCTCTGATCCAGTTTGCCTCTCCGGACGAGGCCAAACGAGCTATGCAAAGCACCGAGGCCGTTCTCAACAACCGCTTCATCAGGGTGCACTGGTTCCGTGAAAACGGGGGCGATGGCCAGGGTCCGGGCCAGTCTCACTCCCAGCCACAGCTGCAGCCACAGCTGCCCATGGTAAAACCTCTTTGTTTTTTCGCATCTCCAATTGTCTCGGAGGCTCTCTAGATCTGCGTGATATCTGAAATTTTTGCCACTGTAGATTTCCTCAAAAACACATTTCGAAATTTGAGTTCCTTTTCGCTACACTGGATCGATGAGTTGGAGAATTATGACTTACCCGCTAGTCCATATTTCCTGAATGGGGAAGAAAGTCTTTTGCGTACATCCCGCTAATCGTGGATTTCCAGGGAGCCTTTAACGCAGAAGTGGATGCTTACAGTGACATTTCAATAAGTAAAGATGATTTATTTTTAAAAACTGGGGATTTTAGCTAAAAGTTAAAATCTGCATCTCAGACCTCAAGTGCGCCTTTTAGATCTCAGTTCTTGATCATGATCATCATCGTCGCAGGAACCTTATTAGACATTGACGCTTAATCCACCACCTCCCCACCTTTTACCGATTTCACGTCTGAATTGGAAAGACTTTGAGGACGGCGAAGACAGAGTATCTCGTCCGAAGACGTGCACTACTTTTACTTCCGCTTAATGTCCACCTTCACCATGTTGATCAACCGCAGCGTGACGTACATGTGCTCTGACATTCAGCAGCCCCCAGCTACATCTCTGAAGCAGTCGGTCAAAGATCGTCTTGGGCCCCTGCTCCCCGCGAACTCCGAGCCCTCTCAGGAGTGTAGCGTGGCTTCTCAGGTGTGTGTTCTCGCTGGCGGTGAGCTTATGTTTTGCTCAATGCACCTGCTAAAACCTGCATAATGTCTGTGTAAACATGCCCCCCCATTGTTGCAGAATCCCGCTAAAGTGTCAGTGAAGGACCGTTTGGGTTTCTCTGCCAAACCTGTCGCTCCTGTGGAGAAAGTGAGCGTCCGCCCCTTCGACAAAGTTCGTGTCCCTCCCCTCCTCATCCAGCCCGTATAATGCTCCGTGCTCTGACTTGACTTCTCCTCAGGTGTTCTCCACCTCTATGGGTCTGACAAAGACCGTGTACAACCCGGCCGCCCTGAAGGCAGTCCAGAAAACCACAGAGGAAGCGCTGAAAAAGAAGCAGGTGGGTGAGGACACAACCATGGGAGAGGCTTGAGAATGTCTGCCTCGCCATGTCTATTTCACAACTAAAAGCCATGAGAAGTTGCGAGATTTGATTGTTTTCCACAATTCCTCTGGCAGGAAGCCCTAAGACTCCAGCAGGACGTGAGGAAGAAGAAGCAGGAGATACTGGAGAAACACATCGAGACTCAGAAGGTCAGATCCGTGGGGTGGGCAGGGGCCGGCCAAGGCCGTGGCGTTACCTAGATGTTGAACGTTAAATGAAATCATAGACACAGACTGTTTGAATGCTGCTGAAGACACGCCGCTCTTTTTTGAAGTCCAAGAGACCTTTGTCCAATTGAAGGTTTCCTCGCTGTGGCCTGTCGCTTCGCCGTGTTCAGACACAAATGTTGACCATGTGATCCCCTGTCCTGCGTAGCTCCTGATCTCCAAGCTCGAGAAGAACAAAGGGATGAAACCCGAAGACAAAGCCAAGATCATGGAGACTTTGAGCACCTTAACGAAGGGCATCACCAAGCTGCAAGAGGAGATAAAAGGAATCTCGGCAAGCAGCAACCCGCTCCGCGGCATCAAGAGCAAGGCGCAGGTTAGCCTTCGGCACGGCCACACTCAGCTCTGCTCTGCTGTTGTAAAAATCTACCGCTCTTTTGTTTTTATTTACTGGACGAGTCATTTAACCGTCCCCTTGCTAAACTCAGCGTTTCTCCGTAGCCTGATCTGCTTTACGTAACAGCTTTAGGAATCAAACATTTGCATGTTTAATTTAACCGCCTGTTTGTTTGGCACCCCCCCCAAGGCTCAGAAGGAACTGCTCGATGCCGAGCTGGACCTGTACAAGAAGACTCAGGCTGGGGAGGACACCGCCTTGTTGAAGATCAAGTATACCCAGCTGCAGATTGAGGTTTTTGAGTGACCCATTCACGATCCTTCCCTCCCGCTTGCTGTTTTTATTTCTGCCCATGTCCACATGGGGGCGCTTGTGCTCTCCTATTTTAAACATCTCCTACCAGATTGATTTTTCTGGTCAAGTTTGTTTTTCCCGCCTTTCTCCTGTTTCATTTAGGCTGCTAAACGGGGGTTGCTGTCTCCGGGACGAGGCCGCGGGGCCCCCGCCCGTGGCCGTGGAGCCCCCAGGGCCCGGGGGAGGGGCACCCGGGGGCGGGGAAGAGGCCTTCCGGTGCATGCCGTTGTGGACCATCGGCCACGAGCGCTGCAAATTTCCGGTTTCTCCGAGACCGAGCGGGTGGACTTGCTTCCGCATTTCGCTGTAAGTTTGTTCAGAACGGAAAAGGTGGTGAGAGTTTGGGATTCTTGTGGCTACTTTTACGCTAACGGTTGATCTGATCTCAGCTTTTAACTCAGGGTGCATTCACACATTTCCTTTCCAAATTGGACTAATTTCTCGCAAAAGTGAAATCTTGCTGCGGCAGCTGCACCCGTGATACAGACTTTTAAAGTCTTAAACACCGGCCCCTAGAATACAAACTACCAAAAAAAAGCTGATGAATGCACTTTACTTTTATGATTAGCTGACTTTCAGTATACTGGGCGATAACTGCACAGTGAGCAGGAGCGCTCCTCTCATCAGCGACAACAATGAAAACAAATCAATCGCCTCCTTTAGCATCACAAAGAAAGAATGCATTCATTAGTGCCCTGTCTAAATATCAATCTCCTTTAGCCCAGTGCGAAGGATAATGTTGCTGTGTGCAGTGCATAAAGTCAAGGCATAGAATGCTACGCGTGATTGAAAAGTGACGACGACTCTCAATTGTTGACAATTTTGCAGCAATTTGGTGAGATAGAGGATTGTCAGATTGACGAAAGCAACCTGTCTGCAGTCATCACTTACAGGAGCAGAGCCGAGGCAGAGCAGGTGAGTCACCTGAGAGACATACACACACACACACACACACACACACACACACACACACACACACTCTTTCCTGACATTTAGAAAGTCAAACACGCTTATGAATTCCAGCGCTGCAGGGGAAAAAGTGAAACGACGCAGGGGCTCGGTCGCGATAACTCACCGTTTCACTTCACGCTCGCTCTGTGTTTCGCCTGACCGCAGGCAGCGCTTCACGGCGTGAAGCTGAACAACCAGAGTCTGCGCCTGGCCTGGCACAAGCCCGCCACTGCCCTGAGCACTGCCGACGTGGACGAGGCAGAGCAAGAGGAAGAAGAGGTCTGTGGGAGTTTTTCACTGCAATAATAATTTAATAGTATAGTACTTTGATACTGTATGTAGTACTCAGATTACCTTTTTCGTATTTCCTAATGCGAAATGCTCCACCCTGTTATGGATAAAGTACTGGAAAACATACAGTGGGGGGATGGATAGTGGTCATGACGCTATTTTCTCAATTTCTGAAGCGTTTCGCTCCAACCTGAGCTCTCAAATGACACACTGGCGTCTCCGGTGACTCGAGTATCTCCTGCAATCGCAATGTTGACTTCTTGGGTCACATGGCCAAGAGGGTTCGAGGCCAAGCTGCTGGACTCGGCCGACGAGCCACGCTCTCTCTCGTGCTCCGCGGGGGGTTGAAAGAGAGCACAAGTTTCTATTTGTTCAGATGCCACAGTTACGTTATACTTGACAAACACCAGAGGGAGCCGTTACCCCTGGCTGCTGAGAAAGGCCTCCCTCTCTGTCGTAAACATGGTGTGACGTTATCTTTAGTTTGTTTTGTTCTTTTTTTTTCTCCTGCCAGTACCCAGAAGAGTCGCTGAGTGACGACGCGCTGCTGCAGGACGACGACGAGGAAGAGGACGACAACGAGTCTCGCTCCTGGCGCAGATGAAGATGAAACGGAGGCCCCCCTCGTCGGAGGACCAGCCGACGTCCGGCAGGATGACACAGTTTTAATGCCTGTTCATAAATCAGACAAGGCGAATTTTGACTTGGCTTAGACCCCCACCCCCCACCCCTACAGTTATGTAACTTGCAGGCCCGTTTGCAAGTTGATTCATTTTAATGTGTGTATCAGATGCAATGATGTTTTTTCTTAATGCTCTTAATGTAGATTTTTTTTCTTTTTTCTTTTTTTTCTTTTCGGGGAATTTTCGTTGACAGAAACACAGATAGTTTGTCTGAAAATGTGACCGCTTGTTAATCTATTGGTTTAAGAAAACAGAACCTGTGTTGTAATTTAACTGATGACCAACTATAGCTTTTTTGCAGAATAGCATTTGTTTGACCGGTTAAACACTCACGTGTAAATATTTTATGTCTGAGTTTGAATGATTTGTACGAAAGCTTGGCTTGTCAGTTCTTGGCTTTACTTTTGAATTGTATAAAAAAATAAAGAATTGAAATGGTCTGACAACAAACTGCCAAAAAAAAAAGTAAAGGGAAAAAACCCGGACACCTTGTGGCAGTGGAAAAGAAACACTCCTCGTTGAGTTGGAAAAGACCATTTCAAAAAAAACAAACAAACAAAAAAAAAACCTTCCTATTCACCTAAAGAGCAAATATCCTAAACCCCCCTCCCCATTCCCCTGGGCAGTTTCTGGAACGGTAAGGTAGCACGATCGGTTCTCTGTACACAGGTAAGGATTTATCATAGAAAGAATGGAATTCAGGACGCAATTTGAATTTTTTCTGCTGTAAATTCTGACAGCCGCCACTAAAACCTTATGTTTTGCAGGAGCGGCGCAGACGGAAGGCCCTTCCAGCGGACTCTCAATTGGTACATTAAAATCTGCAGCCAAAAGTTACTTCATTTTCGGCGACTGTTTAACCTGCAGGTGTTACTGTTACTGCTGCATGTTGAGGTAAGAACTCAGAACGTCTGGTTGTGGTGACGCTCCTGGACCTCAAAGGTCAAAGTTGTGTGTTTTTTCTTTTTTATTAGATGGTTCTCCCCATCTAATATGCAGAATTTGAATTTTGCATGCATTCATTCATCATCTTTACTGTTTATTCTGCGTTCAGTGTCGTCGGGACTGGCAGCCAATCCCAGCCGAGAGGAGGGGACCGGCCACCTGTCAATCTGTCTGTTCACTCATTCACAAATAATGGACAATTCGATGGAACTGCTGACTGTCTTTGGACTGTGGGGAAGGAGGAAGAAGGGAAACCTGGAGAGAACCCACGGAGCCAGCGGGGGAGAGACAGGAGGAGGTGGGAGCGCTGGCCCCTGACCCCTGCACCAACATGCTGCTAGACAAATTCATATAATTAGGGACCACAGTTTTTAGGAATACGAGGCCTTGTATGTAGTATTTGAAATATGGGGAAGAAAAGAAATTGTGTCAAAAGCCGTGTTCTGATCTTTATTGCACACTTTTCACTTTCTTCTGTCAATTGCCAAAGTCTGACTCAAACCCGATATGAACTTTGAAGTTTCTGCAAAAATCTAGACCAAGTAATGTTTGTGCTTTGCTCCTGGAGGAAATTGTTTCATCAATACTGATTAGGGAAAAAAAAGCTTGCTTGTGTTTTTTATTTTATTTTTATTGAAAATAAAAAAAAATATCCACATATAAATCTCCATATTTTCTTTTTTTTTTTCTCGTTTTCTTGTTAATCTGCCAATTTGAATTCATTTAATAGATTTTTCTTATGTGCTGTGCTACCTGCATGGTCCAGGGCGCCCCTAGTGGCCACAGCCAGAATTACAGTGCCTTTCAGCTTCAATAATTCCTAAAACTGAAGAACCTGGGAACAAAATATGGGTGTCCCGTGTTGTTTTCAGGAGTTTTCTGTCAGGCTGTACGTTCCGCCTGCAGGGAGACCCCTCCCCAACATTTGACTCCCCACAAACCCGCAGTCAGAGGACAAATAACCCAATCAGTGTCTGGAGGCTGGAGGTTTCTGGGGCCTCCTTCGGTGCCTGTCAGGCTTTGCAGGGATAATTGTGAGAAATCAGATTTCCTTTTGTACAATCTCTGCTGTTTATCAGCCCCCCCCACCCCAAATATCCTTTCCCCTCGTCCCTCCCTCAGTATGGGAGAGATGACGCCCCGCCTCCTCATTTACGTCCTGTGGCGGCGCCGGGCTCTCCTCAGAACTTCCCCTGCGATCGGTTATGTTAACGTGCCGCAGCTCAAATCCGTTTCCACCTCCACGCCGCTGCGTGAGCTCTGCCAAACCGCTTTAGATCTTCCCCGTCATCCGTCTCGGAATTCTGACCCTCTGATTTGTGTCAACGAGACAAATGGCGCCATGTCCTAATGCTGTTGATTTTAGCCTTTTTTTTTTTTCTTGCCCTCTGAGAACTTGGAAGGCGTGTTCCGCGGCAGGGATCCCACTGCTCACACTTTTTGTTTGCCGGTTAAATTGTTTGAAAAACGACGGGGTTTTTCTCGCCGAGGCTCCTCCGGGGACCCGGTAAGTCGGTCATATAGACACGGGACAACTAGGAAAATGCATAACATTACACACTGACAGTTTAATTATTCAGATCGTGCTGTATTGCCACAGAAAATAAAAGGAAACACTGCGTGCCAAACAATCCCTTCTACAAATGAACCAATTTGGTCAAATAAAGCCGAATCAATCCGTCCAAAGGCCGCCGTCGGTTCATTTCTGTCCACTTTTTCGGCAAAAATGGAAGGGAAGGTTGTTCCGTTCTCAGACCACCGGTGACCCTCCCCACCCCCCTCATCCCCCAGCTCCATGCTTTCGCGGGCCTTGCCCCCATTGCTTCAGTGCCCCCTCTGTAAAAGCCATGAATATTTGATGCGATCGCGGGCCTCCATAAGCAAATTTCACTCCCCGGCAAGTTGAGCCAAAGCATGATTAATTTAGTATTTATACCACTGCCAACCCTTTAAACAACACCCCCCTACACACACACACACACACACACACACACACACACACACACACACCCCGAACCCCACCCACCCGACCACAAAGCGAGTATCGGGAAAAGAAGCAGCTTCTACATCATAATCACCGTTCAGGATCATTTGAGTTTGGGGACGTCTTTTTATTTATTTATTTTTCTCCCGTTTATTGCAGACAAGGCCACGGTGTGGACTCAGGAGCCGCAGTCTTCCACCTGCCCGCCGCCAGATCTGGCCCAGGGACGCGCTGACCCCGGATTGCCCCACCGGCAGAGCAGGACCGGCGATAAATCAAGACGGCGGCGTGCCGAACGTGGCAGGCCGCTGTTTCCATAAACACATGGAGAGCGAGATGGTGCTTGGGAACACGTTTCCAGCTCATCGCTGATACCTGCATCAGTCCATCGTCTCGGGCCGCCGCCATCCTCGTCCTGCCAGGAAACTCTGACAAAATTTGTAATTGTGATTTGCTCATTTCATTCTGTAAGTCTCCGATTGCTTCGAAATCCGCCTTTCTACGCGAAGCCTCATCGCATCTAGATTTGTTTCTATCTTTATCACTCAACATAAAAATCCTGATCTTAAAGTCCTCAACTCCAGCTGCTGCCACCACGTGTTCATTCAGAGGCGTCGAATAAACTGTAAGGTGACTCTTCTATTTGAAGAAGAGGCATCAGAATGGAGTGGAAGTTCACTTTATATTTATTCTCAGCTGTTTCAGCTTCATAGGTGACGTATCGCCTTCATTTCTGTGTCATTACAATGTCATTACATTTCCAAAGAGAATCAAATTTTAATTGCTCTAAACACTGTTCGGTTTTGTCATCTGTAGAGCTACATCATACCTTACCAACTCCTGACTTTTTTTTTGGCATTAAAGTTTTATTTTGAAAAATATCCCCTGCAGCTACAGCGGCGCAGACAGTTTTCCCGTCGTCGTCGTTCACAGCCAGCGTTCAGGCGTGTCACGGAGAGGGAAAAAAAAAGCCGCGGGTTTCCCAGTGACACGGCTGACAGCTGCTCCTCGCTCAGTCCCTGCGAGGCTGCGTGCACGAAACCCTGAGCAGCTGAGCGGAACTCGGCCTGTCTGTTTGCGTCAGCGTCAGCCGGGTCGCGCAAAACTCGCCGATGAGACTCCGGCGAATGGCGGCGGATGTGCAGATTTTATTTAATTTTTTAAATTTCTTTTCAGCGGAACGTCCGAGAGAGGACAGCGCATTTGCCCCTGAAACACCTCCTCGTTCCCGGGCCTCCCATCTGCAGTGACTGACTCATGCCTGATCTTTTTAAGTGACAACCTGGAATCTGGGAAGTGTCCTGCAGAATCACATTTCAATTAACATCAATTGAAGTGGAGGGCGGTGCCACGGCAACCTTTACCCCCGTTGCTCCTGTCCATTACGGATAAGACTTCTTCTCCGACGTCGTTTTTGACAAAGCGGCGTGCAGCTGGCGACGCTCGGGTAAAATCGACCAGTCACGTCGCGTCCGTTTGTTTTTGTAAAATTGTGTTTTTGTGACCTAAGTGTAGCTCCACTTCCAGCAGCTTCCAGTGAGTTCCTCTCAAGCTCCTTGCAGGAGGTTGAGGCAAGCCACAAGTTCTCTCTTGAACTAACAAGACAAACCTTTCCAGGCCGTATCTTCGGGACGCCCGATCTGCCTCCTGCCTGGCCGGAACGGTGCGTTTCCCTTCGGCTCGTCGTTGAAAATGCGATTAGGGCGGCACGCTAACATGGTCACTGCACAGTTCAACTTCATTAAGGATGATCTCTGTGCAGACAGAGCCGAACCCCCCCCCCACACCCCCGCTTAGGCTCCGCCTCCCCCCCCCCCCCGTCATTGATTGGCGCAGTGATTTGCAGCATGTAATCCAATGCGCTGTGACAGGTTGTAACCGAAGTTAAAGATGGCAATTTAATTATGTGTCAGAGGTCACATTAAACCCTGACCTCTTGACCCCTCAGCGCTCAGCCCTGGGATCGGCGCCACGTTATCGTTTGGATCGAGCGTGGATAATGGGCGCGGCCGCCGGGAGTTTGGGGATTTCTGGAATTTTTTCAGCGGTGCCTAAAGGGTTTTCTGCGGCCTACCGCCATCAGCCTGCGAAGCGGTTAAGGGTGTCATTAACGGATACCGCGTCCTTCGCGTCTTCCTGGAAAATTGCTCCTGTCGCGGCTGATGGGTGAGCACATCCCGCTGAGAAATGAGCCGGATGCATTATTCAGAGCCAGAGCTGGAGTGCTGATTAAAAGACCCCCAAAGAACGCTGCACTTTTGATGGCACTCGAACCTCAAATCGGTCAGAGCCGGCCCCGACGCCGCGCTCAGGCTGACAGGAAACTGCCGCCCCGGAAGGACGAGTCTGGAGGAAAACGTTCAAAGCAAAGGCTCCTGGGTGTCGGAGGAAACATGTATGAAAACAGCTTTGGTCCGTGTATAAATGGTCGCCATAGCAATGGGAATTTTGTAGTTAGTCGGTATTTCAGTTCCTGTCTAAGTGGCTTATTCTTCGTATAGTTTTTAAAATTATGCTATAATAGGAATCATTGTTCAAAGATGTTTTTAAAGAGACTTATGTAGAACTTTTACAATAACTGATAGTGTTATATAAATTCACTGCATGAAAAAAATTTCAAAAAGAAATTAGTCGGTAAAGTTGTTGATTTTCTTAACTTTGATATCAATCCTGGTAAGGTGTTTTCTTTCTTATCAAACTGCAATTATTGAGATTTGTAAAGAAAGAAAACACCTCACCAGGATTGATATCAGTTTGATAAGTTATGATTTAGTGCATATCTTTACTAAATGACGCAGAACATAGTGGTGGTATATTACAAGATGTGTATTGCACTGTATTATCAAATCAAAATCACAAGTAGTTTTCTGCAATTCAAATGTTTTTAAAAATTTACATAAAAGTAAAAATGTACAGAAAGATGAAATTATTACACATATCATAATATCTGTAAGAAAACTATATATTTAACTATATGATTTTAACCACTAATTGTTTGTTATTTGGAAAATAAAATTTTCATGTTTATATATAAAATAAAATAAAAAAAAATAATCTAGAGAAATTACAATAAAATTCATAATTATATAATACTCCTACATATTTTTATGTACTTTTTTAAATGTATATATTTAGATAAAAAAAACAATGTGCATATTGGTTTTGTTTTAATCATATACAAAAATTAAAACTGATATTTTATATATATATGTGTATATGAAAAATATATGAGAAATACATCTGTAAAGAAAATCTCAAATCACCATACATGCAATTATGAAGCTTATATATTTTTTAATATTCATATTGCGAAGACATATAGAATGAATTATTATACATAATACTTCAATTACTTTAATCATATTCATACACAATATTTACATTTATTCAATTATATCATACAAACTGAAGACATTAAGTAAATTATTTTATTATTATAAATCATTATTTATATTCTCAAATATTCTTTTCACTGCATGACATCATTGTGGCGATATCGACCTCTGGTCTCAGAGAAGCGAGGACACCAGTTGCCACGGTGTGTGGTTCTCCGATTGGTTCTGCGTTTGCAATCAGCCTCAATCAGGAGTGTCAAACTCGTTTTCACTGAAGGCCACATCAGCATAATGGTTGCCCTCGAAGGGCCTCATGTAACGCTAACAGTAGAAATGTAACTAAATGTAATGTCAAATAAATGTAACTACTCCTTAATGTTAAATAATTCAGAATTTATAACTCATTCAAATCCAAAATGTTGCATATGCATTTGAATAGATGTAAATAAAATGCACACGTTCTGAACACATTCTTCTGCCATCGTTCTTTGGCTTTTAATACCTGGACAATTTGCTGTTTTTCTGGCAGGCTAACTTTTGCATACTTAGCTCCGTGTTTGGTGTCAGAATGCAGACATAGATTGAACTCTTTTACCACCGACGCTGCTTCATAACACAAAAGTCGTACCGTTTTTTTCTCCTTGAAGCACAAACATATATTCGCCTTCCCATCTTTGTCGAAACAGCCTTCCATCTGGTTCAACTTTTCTCTTCCTGGATATTTAGGGAAACATAAGTATCTCTCAATTCCACTTGTTGAAAATCGCATTGATGTGAAACATGATCGGCATGAATTGTGAGAAATGTAATTTATGGTCAATGCACGAGTGTGACGTATTCATTTTGAGACAATCAGACCTTTTAAAACGTTCACGCGGGCCGCACAAACTGACATGGTTGGCTACATTTGGCCCGCGGGCCTGGAGTTGGACACATGCGGCCTAAATGGTTGTTCAGGTTTAATGTGCGGGGATGCGGCTCCTTTATGGTTCTGTGACGGAGAACCAGGCCGCCGTGTCCTGTTCTGTTATTGGCCCCCCGGGTGCGAGTAGCCACTAACATTTCTATAGCCGGCCACATATGCAAATTACACGGCAATTGCAGATATACAAATATGTACCCATGGTCCGTGCAGCCTAATGGTCACCCCCCCCCCAACAACCCCCTGCCCGGCTCAATGGCTCATTTAGATATCTGCACACTTTATTGTGTGAATAAGTCACGCCCGGCTTGTTATGACCCTCCAGGTTCCTGTTTCTGCTGTGTCGCTGAGATGTGTGGAGCTCAATTAGGCTGCCTGGCTGGCAGAGTTAACCCTTGCTGCCCCCCGACCCCTCCCCACACACATCCAGGGTGCTGGCACAGTGCTGGGGAGGGTGGGGGCTTCCAGGCAGGGATCAAAAGATCAATCCTAATACAGTGCTACCAAGCCGACCCCTCAGATGTAATAAAGGCGCCATCTTTCACCCCCACGGGGCCGATTAAGAGTCCCTCCACCCCCACCCCACCCCACCCCCACGACCCAACCCCACCAACAAAACCTGCTATCTTTAAATTAGCTGACTCGCTCACCCTGCAGGTAATTGCATTAGTTTATCAATGTTCAACACAATTTATTACTGGCCCTGCCACTCCCGGTGTTAATGTCCACGGTGACATTCCTCGGGAGAGGAAGGTCTTTGTATTCGACTGCACGTGTGTGTGTGTGTGTAAAAGTAAACACACTCACGTGGAGGAGTGAAACTGTATTTTATTGGCTTGGAAAACCAGAGACTTATATCTGCAGTCTTTGCAGCCGATTGGTGGGAAAAGAAAAAAAAAAATCAAAACATGTAATCTATAGGCGACCCTGCCTTGGCTGCCTTCAGACGAATCAGACGATTCAGAGGAATCACATGAATCAAACGAATCAGATGAATCATTTCTTGGTGATCGTTACGTCCCCCGAACGTCTTTTCAAACTTTTCTCATCCCTGACAGCAGCCTCATATGCATTAATAAGTGCCTGAACCAGATTTCATGATGTCTGTGTCTGAGTTCTCTGGCCCTCACATCTGTATGCATTATGGATCTGTCGGAGGGTAACACACACACACACACACACACACACACACACATGCGCACACATGCACACACATGCGCACGCACGGCTCTTATATCTGCTTCCCGGTGTCATTACTCCTCACCCCTCAGATGGATTATGGCCTGCTGTGCAACATGTAGATGAGCGGTGCTCCTCTCATTGCCTTATGGCCATCAGCCGTTTGCATATTTACTGCCAATGAATCACGGCGTTGCAGGAAAAAAAAAAATCCACGGCTACGTCGCCCGAACCCCCTCTCCCACCCTCTTTGTCGCTCGGTCTTTCACTTATTTTCCTTCAGCAGGCTCTCTCTCTTTCTCTCTCCTTTCATTTTCCCAGCCTTTCCCTGCGCCTTGAACCCCCCCCCCCCCCCCCCCCCCCCCCCCCCCCCCCCCTCTCAAACCCACCTATTTCCCCCC
>CAAKHD010001927.1:1689-13845 GCA_901007705.1 Fistularia tabacaria
GGCCCCCTCCAGTCTCCCCCCAAAACCCCCCACAGGGGGGGGGGGGGGCTTCCCCCCCCCCCCCCCCCCCCCCCCCCCCCCCGATCTAATTGAACTTTAAGAAGCTGGTCTTCGCCCTCTCACGGTGACGGTGTTTGAATCCGAGGCTAATCCCTTTTTCTTCCCTACCGTGTGATCTGGATGTCGAGGTGAGCGAAGGCTGATCGGAGATACCTCGGTGGGGGTGGGGGGTGGGGGGGTGAGCGCGCTACACGGCTATTTCGTCTCCCAGGCAGTCGGGAGTTCCCTGCTTGTTGAGGACGTTCAGCAGCCTCAGAGTCTCGGCGTCTGTGCCCCAGCCGAATATTTCCATCTCCTCCTCCTCGTCCTCGTCCTCGTCTTCGTCATCATCCTCGTCCTCGTCCTCCCTGTCATCGCTGTCGTCCGTATTAGACTCGTACTCGGAGGCGATACCCGACTCGCGGAACCTGGCGAACTCCAAGCGGGGCAGGGATTCGGTCTCCTCGGTCTCCTCGGTCTCCCCGGTCTCCGGCGCCCCCGGCCTGCCGGCCTTGAGCGGCGGCGGGGGCGAGGGGAGCCGAGGCGGCGGCGGCGGCCCCGGGGGTCCCGGGAGGAAACGGAAACGCTCCAGTTTGAGAAGACATTGGTCCCTACCTAGGGGGCTTCCCATGGTGCCGTTGGAGGTCGAGAAGGCGCCGCTTGACCCGTCGCCGGTGCCGAGCTGGGGCAGGTTCAGGGCCGACACCTCCGGCTTCGGGGTGGTCCGGTCGCAGATCACCGGCGGTATCGTGGACCGGAAGGTGATCTCCAGCAAACTATCCTGGGATCCCACTGGAGGGAGGAAAAACAAGAGAATTTACAAGAAGGTTTACATTTTCTTGGATTTGAAGTGCCGGGATAAAAGATATTAAAAAGCCTGTCAGTCACTTTCCAATAAAGCATTTATGTATCGTGTAAACCAAAACAACAAGCAAACAGTTTTCACTGGATTTCATCATCGGCGGCGGCGGCGGGGATCCGCGGAGAAACACGTTTCGCTTCCTCCTCCGAGCTCCGAACTGAGAGAAATATACATAAAAAGAAAAGGTTCGCGGATCAAACGCGAACGTTCGGCGTCTGCGTCTCCGAGGTGCCGGTGTTGTTTGTCTCGACCGCGGGCGCCGTGGCGGTTTAAAGGTTTTTCCGACACGCCGGCTGCAGATGTCTTGTCATAGTCTCTTAAAATAAAGAGCGAGGCTAAACGTGAGGAAATAAGACGGAGGCGGAAAACACAGCTGGAGTTTTCAGTTGTTGTTTTTTTTTTCCTGTAAGTTAAACTTCATCCGATGACCAAAACGCTTTGCTTGGAAACTGTGGAAACGCTCACTGATAGGGATCGGACCGGGCGCCCACGTGGTTTGGGGAGGGCTGCCCTGCCCATGTTTGACCATGGCTGACCACTTTCAAGCTACGTTTGGGGTGAGGCTAGTTGTTGTAGCTGTAGGCTTGGCTAACGAGAGGGTACGTGTGTGAACTACCGTCGCCTCGCTGAAATATCGAAATGACTAAATGTTAGTTTGGGATCATTCATTTTTCATGATACTGGATCACTGCTGATGCGGGTCATGCACTATTTCCATGACAACTTCGTTAAAATCATTAGTTCCCGTGACTTTTCCCGACGTTCCCCTCTACGGCTTCAGCAAAAAGCAACCGTCTTTTCTTCTGCACTCATGAAGTTGATCCATGATCCAATGCTAACACAGTTAGCCCCTTTAAGACTAAGGGAACTTTTTGCAGTTCCTAGAACCTTTTCAAGGGCTCTGCTCAGGGAACCAGGGACCGTGGACCTCAAACCATTCAAGCTCCTACACCAAGGCAGGGTTGTTTTACGGTTCCCTAGGAAGTCATGTGACGTAGGTGCTTGGTGATTGGCGGAACTCATAAGCCCTGTCCATTACCGGTTACTTCTTGCAGACTGCGGAGCGTCATTTTTAAAAACTGTTGTGGTATCTGGTCGGCTGTTTTGGAAACAATGCCCAGTCAAAGAGGTCCAAGCTCTTCTGCTACGCCGCAGAGGGATTGTGACATGGGGATTGAAGAACAGTCTTCTAAGAACTTGTCTGTCTAAAATCGGCTAATTAGCCTCCTGTGACCAGAAAGAAGTGCTTCTGAATGTATAACAAAACAAACAACCTCTCTGCCGCCAAGCACCGTTGATCGTGACCCGCCGTTGCCTCTACGCAGGGTCGAATCTTGTTCACCGCGGACGCCGCTGAGACTTCGATCGCAGCTGTGGGTGGTGGAATCCAGGAAGTGGCCTTTCCGGCCGGCACGGTAATAAAAAGCGGATTTTCTATGAGACGGCCGTTGTGATGAGCGATTGCACGGTGACCTTCATCGATACCGCCAGCCATTGTCCGCACGCTACGCTTTTCTGAAACTCTTGAAATACTGTAAAACCGGCCTTTTTCTTGAGAGCATCAATCGACACCTTCTGTCGCAGAGTTGTTAGTTATGGCCTGAGAGCCTTTCGATTTTGAAAAACGTGGAACAGAGTCGTCAAGATTGCATCTAATGCCGTGCTTTGAAAACGAATCTCAAAAACGTAGCAAACGTGTCACCCTGAAAGCTCCTTTTCAGAGGGGAAAAAAAAAAAAAGCTCGAGATAAAATAACCTAAGGGCAGCCACGAGAGCCTAATTTCTCTGTTATGTTTGTGAAATCCGGGCGCGCTGAGGTAAATGACTGTTTCCCACGCTGGAAAAAAAAAAATAGGGAGGGCAGGGATAAACAGCCCGTCGCCCGGGGCTCGGGGGGGCGGGGGGGGGGTGGGTGGCTGTCATTCCTGGAGCCGCCGCCACCGCTTACGCTCAAATCCCGGCTTCACCCTGGAGTCCGGGCTAAACTCAGAGCCCCTGCGTAATTTGTCGAAAAATAAAATAAATTAAAAAAATAATTAAAAAATGCAGGGGAAGGACCGAGGAGACGTGCCAGGCGAATATCTCCCCTCCACAACCACAGGAAGTGGACTGGAGCGTATTAATCCACTCCTTCATATGCCGTTCACACACTTGGCAGTGTGATATAGCACTCTCAGGCAACACTCTCAGCGGGTCAGATATCCAAACTACCTGGATATTATCATGAAGCCTGAGTCGCTGTGGAGCGCGACTGCGACCGCACGTGTAATCTTGTACTTACAGTACCGTCGCCAACTATCCAAACATACAGGCTTGGGTTTTTGTTTTCTCTCCTTTCTATGTGTCGCACGAGGGCCAGGAGGTTCAGCGGGTATTTGCATCCACGCTTCGATGGGCGAGTGATTGGTTGATTGAGAGAGGGATTGGTTGTCCGTCACTGTATGTGGCCGTGTGATTGGCTGGCTAAGCGGGAGAGAGAATGAATGGCTAATGAATATATACCTTGATGACCGGTGAATTTTATATTTATATATTTTACGTCACGCCACCCGCCGTCTCCCGGGCCGAGAGCCGGATTTTATTTCAACACGTTCGAAAATAAGCGCAGATCTATCCGCTACAACCGGACGTTAACTTTTTTTTCTTTTCTTTAAATATATGTATTTTTCCGCCCGCTTGACGGCAGACAAAGGCAGGAAGCGCGGGGAGAAACGAGGACGCGGCGGTCGACTCCTACGGTTATTGTTTTATATCAAAGTCATGAGGCGGGGAAGCAAACAAATCAACAGACTCGCCGCCAGACTGAAATAAAATAGTGGAGCAATTTCTCCCCACATTTCGAGACGGAAGGTTTTAAAACTTTCACAGACAGTTGCGTTTTAAAGGAACACTTACATGTATATTGGCATGCACATATTTGGGTTTAAATACATATAAATATAAATATATTTGTTGTTGTTTTTTTGCTGTTATTCATGCTTGTACATACACTGCGGTACATGCGGTATGATTCTACACTGGATTGGTGTAAGCGGCTCACTTGAGTTGGGTCCGGACATCTTGGTCTCCAGATCCTGGATCTGCTTGACCAGCAGGGAGATGTGCTGCAGCAGGTCTTTGTTCTGCAGGAGGAGCTGGTGGACCCGGGCCTGGGCCTCCAGGCGAGCCGTGGCCTCCGCGCTCAGCTGGTCCTTCAGGAGGTGGACCTGCGTGCGGGGGGGGGGAGAGTTTGTCAACCCCGTACACACACACACACAAACACACACACACATCTACACCACAGGTGCAACCAGGATCGACTAAGATTCGAGGAGATCCTGCAAGGCACTACTGACTAACCTTAGATTAAAACATCCCAGCGAGATGTCGGACGCTGTGGTGCACGGAGAATAAATTATGAATGGGTGAATGTATGGAAGGGGGTTAGATGGACGGATGGGTAGATGTACCGACTCCTGGATGGACTGAAATCAATTTGGTCTCCACAGAATGCCGTTGTTTACCGAAAAGTCTGCAGGGTCGTTGAATACATCTATACGTTATGGTGATAAAAAAAATATCGAGGATAGCGGTGGGCGTTAGCAATATCTGAGCTATATATTTTCTTTAGTTTAGTTCTCGGCGCGGGCCCTCCCGTTGTGAATAAAACATCGTGATGCCTCCGGTGAACTGTGTTGTTCATATGGCTGCATTCGTGATGCAGCGCGTATGACGTTTGAGAAAGAAATATCCAAATATAGAAAAATAGATCTATCGAGAAAAGCCGCTGAGTGCGGCTCCAGTTTTAAAATAAACATGTCAGGTGAAAAACACTTTTGACCCTTTTTTTCCTTCTCGCCGAGGGCTGAGATAAAAATGAAGACGGCGGCGTAGCGCTCCCCCGGCCAGGGGGGCTTTTATTGCATGTCGATCTGTTCTCGGCTTTCCTGTCCGTCTCCGTAAAACGAGGTGTCACGCCCCCTTCCTCCCCACTCTTGAATTCCTGTGGATTTTTTAAAGTAGCCCGGAGCTCCCTCCCAAAGCCAGTAAATTGGGGGCTGTGCGGAGATGAACGCCGGATTTCCCGACTCCTCCTCTGGCGGGAGGCTTCGGAGGGCTAACACAGGCTAAACTGTTTGAACAGAAGTGCCAAAATTGGGAAACATCTAATTCAAATAATCATAATAACAGTAATAATAAAAAGTGTTTTCCAGCTCTGAAGCCAAAGGAATCAACCCAATATAGATGCTCCGCTGTGATATTTCCCTGTTTCAGAATGCAAACCAGGCGTTGGTTTTAATATTGCGATTCTTCAATCCTACGTTACCAGGCTGAATGTTGCGCGTCGGCTTCTGACCACTAGGTGGCAGTAATGCGCCCGTAAGAGGAGCCTGGCGCCCAGTGAACACCAGCTGAGAAGAAGACGCAAGCGGGCCGGACGTCTGCCCTCCAAGCCTAGCCTCGTCACACCATTCGCTTCCCCTTTTTTTGTTTTGTTTCATGTCTTTAGCATTTGTTAACACGGCCTCCAGGGTTGGACAAAAAGCTCTGATGTGACTGCATGAGAGTTTAGCTAGCAGCAGGCGTTCACCGTGCTTCTGAGGGGTCATGAACACCGGTGGAAGTCCGAATTCAGGACACGTCGTCTCGAGATACGCACGAAAGTGAGCTATATTCCAACAGAAACAACAGCAGTTAACTACGATAGCATCCAATGGTGAAGTAGCGCCGCCTGCTGCTCATCCAGATGAAGCGTCTCCTCTCAGCCAAAGCGGATTAGCATTCCCTCGGCCGATATTCAGGGAAATCGGTTTCCCGTCGGTCTGAGAGGCTCGGAAAAACAGACTTCATCTCATGCTAATTGTGTTGTTGCCTCGCTAATTAACTAGCAATAAATAATGCAGTGAGGCAGCGCTTTCCTCCAGTCCTGTGTCCCCCCACAAAGTCTGACTGCATAAGCAACAAACGTGCGTTAAAATCGGAGAAAAGTAGATTTTTTTTTCTTTTTAATCTCAGCAGCCAAAAGGGTTATTTAGACAACAATAAATAATAGTAATTGTAAAAGGTAATCTTGTTCAAATCAAGCCCCATTAAAACGGCTGCGATTGTTACTCCAGCGTTCAACGACGGTTGCTTTATTCCGATGATTACGGTTGGCGTATCGGACTTTCCCGGGCCTCAGGAAGTCCCGGACAGGAGACGCCAGTCGAGGCGGAGGGAGAACGACTGCCTCACCGTTGACGCAAACTTCCCCGTATCAGCGCTCATCCCGTTAAATATCTTCCTCCACTGACTGCATACCTTCCCTCATTTACATTAATGTATATTTAATCACGATAAAAATGTATAATATTCACGGCTGGTTTGAGAGCTACCATCTTGTGGTACAAATTCAATTATCGGAATTTTGAGCGACGGTTCGGGGGGGGTGGAGTCGCGCCGAGTTCGACCGCCTCGGCCTGCTGGATTAAACGAGACGCTATTTATAAACGAGAACATAAAGGCTAAAATAAAAATTTGTTATGTGAGGAGGTGACATGGAGGGGGCACAGAAAGACAGAAAAACACACACACACACACACACACACACACACACACACACACACACACACACACGCGCGCACACACACACACACACACACACACTAACTGCTGCAGTGCTCACTCCCCATGTCTTACTTCAAAGTGCTCTCCAAATCAAATGTTAGTCGCACCGCCTCCGAACCCGGTCCAGGCGACTACCATCCTCCCAACGCTGCGGTTAAATGAGTTCAAGAGGGAGAAACCTCTCACGGTTTCAAATCGCTGTGTGCGTGCGTGTGCGTGAGTGTGTGTGTGTGTGTGTGTATGTGTGTGTGTGTGTGTGCGTGTGGTTGGGAGGGCAACACTTTCATGCAAACCCTACATTTTTTGCTTCTGCCACGGGAGAGCGGCGGCGTGGCTTTCGGAGGGCTGTGCGCCGAGAACCTGGGGTTTGATCACAGCCCAGCGGGGCTTCAGATGCCGAGTCGGCGGCGGGAAAAGAGCACAGACGCGCTTTCATTCAGCGGCGCCGCGGGCCTGGGACACCCACGCGCTAGCCATGACGTAGCGACGCTTCATGCTGCTTCCCTTTGACGGTTTTCTTTGCATATCTCGTAATAATCCAGTGCATTGAAAAAAAGGTCTAGAAGGCAGCTGGAACCGCCCCCGTCCCGCCACTCTCCGCCGCTTTCTCATTACCCCGTAAGTGGTGGCGGAGGTATAATAACAGGTCTGATAACGAGGAGCTCCTTCGGCTCTTGACGTGGGGGCTGACGCGCATGAGAAAAACTAGTCGGGGACGGCTCGGCGTTCCGTCCCCTGAGGAGAAGGTACGAAGCGTCGTAGTTTCTTCGATCGCACTCTCACCATGCCTTTGCTTTGGTAAGTCCCGAAATAATTTCTCAATTATTTTACAATTTCTTTTATTTATTTTATTTTTTTGGGGGGGGGGGCAAAATGGACTTAAACCTTGCAGAGAGACTAGATTTTACAGAAATTGAGTATATTAGATGATATCACCTTCAAAAACGGTGTTTACTCTGAGCGATGCTGCGTTCGCTGCCTCTTCAGGCTGTGTTAAATATCACATGAAGTGCTGGAGGTTAGAACTTTTTTTTGTTGTCGTTTAAGAAAAAGCATTTAATCTTAATCTCCTGAATCATCATAGTTACCATTTCTACATTTTGTTGTTATTTTTACCCCTTAAAGTCCTTCATTACTACATTAACAATTAATAACTGGTGGTTGGCGTTAGTTGGGGAATAACGAGAATTCAAAGGTGTTTGAATAAAAGCTAAAAACATTTGTTTTGGCAGGGTTTTATATTTATGGAGTACACCAGCGTATGTTTTACAGATTGGGTGATCACCTTTTTTTTCTCCCCAAAAGGTTCAAATGTCTTAAATGAAACCCTGAAATCAAGGATATACATCATAAATACAATTAAATAAAATGAATTAAATCGAATGACTCTCCTGCATTCTGTTTGTTTACAGAGAAAACTCAGAGCTCCTCCTTCGTCTTTCTGCCGCTTGTTACTGTCCCTCTCTTATAAGAAACCGGCGGAGCGAAGGAGCACAAGATGGAGTCCAAACACACACTCGCCAGACCGGGAGGGGAGGGGGGGTAAAAAAAAAAAAAAAAAAGTATCGTGGAAGACGGTCATCTATTTCCATTATGGCCGTGACGCGTGGGGGCCGGACGGCCTCCTTCGAGCTCATTTGGAGAGATCGACGGCGTAATGACGCCTCCGGCGGAGTTGTTTTTGGTCTGACGGGCGAAGGAGCGAGCTCGGCGCCCCGGCAACGGGCGGGCGGTGTCGCGAGCTCCCCCTGCATATCGAAAAACCAAAAAAACAAAGGAGAGACCTGATTGTTCTCGCCGGATGTGTTGATGGATGAGAAAGGCACGCCTGATTCCTGCCTCGTGTTCGGGCTCCGCCGGTGACGAAAGCAACGGTTTCTGTGGAAACGGAGCTCGGTCCGGCAGATGGTATGAAAAATTGATATTGAATGATAATGAGTCCTGAATAATTAGCGCCGGGATGGGTGCCTCTGATTCATTATGTTTATCCCTATCAATGTTAATACCCATCGTCGACGTATCTTCTCTTGATAAATCGGCGTTTGCCTGCGCAGGAGCGTCGCCCCGCATTATTCCTCCCTGCTGCCAAAGACGGGCCCCATCAAGGGGCTCCTCGACGTCGACATTGACCGGTGGACGCTTCCACAACACTGTCACGGCGCGGTTCATATAGATGATCGATCTACCGGACATTTTTCTGTGACCTGCGCTCGTACACTTTGGAAATAACACGTTGACAGAGCTGGATGCAGCAGAGATAAAGAGGTTGAGGGTTCTCTTTGGGGAACGAGGAGGGCGGACAGAATCAGGAATAAGTCCATCAGACGGAGAGCGGATGTGAGATGTTCTGGATGTAAAGTCAGACCGAGATGGTTTGGGAATGGATAGAGGAGGTTGCTGAGGTTGGAAATGCCAGGCAGGAGTTTCTAGATCAGTGGTTCTTCACCTTGTCGGAGGCTCTGAACCCCACCAGATTCCTCTTCCCTTCTTAATTGGAAAAATAAAATATGATTTTTTTTATTTTTTTATTCAAAACATAGAAATATGCAGCGGGCTTCAAAAAAGCAAGTTTTTCGTTTATGTGGTTAAAACAAAATCATTTCTTTAAAAAACAGAACTCTGAATAAAAAAAAGATACTGCTAAAACATTAACTGCATTCTTTTCAACCCATAAGATATTTGTAGTTTATTTTTTCATGCGCTATTCAGAGATAAATAAAGTTTTTTTTCTGTTTGATTTATATGGCACTGGGGTTCAAAAATGCAGATTTTTACATAAAACCCGATATTATGAAAAAATTACAAAAAATCTTTCAATGATTGTTAAGTTTGAACTAATTTTTGTTTTAGTTCCCTACAAAAATATTTCATTGATTAAATCCTTGACATTAATTTTGCTTATATGACGAAAAGAGGTGATGCCTTTGAATCACAGGCATCACTTCTTTTCGTCTTCTGTTTGTCTTGACCTCCTGCGAACCCCTGAGACTGACTCACTCGATCGAACCCAGGTCAAGAACCGCTGTTCTAGATGATCTCGATGAGTTAGGTGGATGCAGAGGAGAGGGTTGGATGGTGGATCCCTGAAGGGAGCGTCCCAAAGGCAAGGTCTGGACTCGGGAGTTCCTGTCGTGGCGACCTGACTTGAATTTCTTCACTTGAACAACCGAAGAAGCCTCTCGGATGAGCGGTGAAACATCTTCAAACTCAGTAAATTCAGAGAACGTCAGAAATTCGAGTCCAGTTGCCACGACAAGAAGATTTCGACAAGAATTCCCCATGACCTGGACGACCGAGAACCTCCGCTGACATGCTCTCGTGGAAATTTACGACAATGGCAATTCTCTTTGACCCAAGTGTCGGCATCGACACTGAAAACCCCGATATCCCGACGTGTACTTGGAGTACTTAGACAGTGTTCACACCGTGTACTTGTACGTGACTGCTTTGGCAAAAGGACCTGAACCACAACGATCGTAGGAGGGGAGGCTTGGCCAAGAGAGATACTTAGCAGACGATTAGATTCCTGGCATCCCGAAGCTTGACGTCAATCGGACGTCGTCGACCGACGGAGCGACGCTCAAACCCCGTTCCCCGACCGTCGCTCGGTGGGGGAGAAAGATATGATCAACGCCTCTGGCGCCTCCTTCCTGTGAACGGGGTCGGCGAGGATAAAAAGTTTGCAAAGGCGGCGTTGGCCTTTTATCGTGCTAATTCTGCCGAAAAAAAACCCCGGTTGTGAAAACGCAAAAGGGCACCGACTAATTAGAAGCCTGGAGACAATGAACTGCATCTCCGGACAAAAGCAGGCAGCCGGCTCCACTGCCGCCGTTTAAAATACGGGGTTTCTTGGGTCATTAAAAGGAGTCTCCGCCGGCGCGCTGGGGTCCAGACGGTGCGTTCAGGGCCGAAGCCCAGCGGTCCCCACACAAGGACTGTTGATGATTTTTCTCAAGATGTCAGAATGCGAAATGGAGGCCTTTCATCCCAAAGCAAAAGAGACAACCAGCCAATTAAGGAGGTCCTTGTCTGCCCCCCCCCCCCGCTGCCTCCGTCCTTCTAATCTTGGTGTCACCACTGCGACTGAAGGAACGTCCCAAGGATCAAATTAGTCTTTCCGCCTTCCTATTGTTGCCGACTGACACAACAGAACCGAGAACCAACGGGATCGCGACCGCTTTTATCTTCCGTCTAATGGCGCCGCGTGAAAAGAAAAAGCGTCTGCGAGGCGACGGAAAAGGTTGGATCTTCCTAGAAAAGCAGGAAACTTACAGTTAAGAGGCAAAAATCCCCAAAACGATCCAAAACCAGAGGGAGTCGTCGAAGGGTGCAGGTCCTTAATCAAACGGGGAAAAAGGACAGGTATCAAGGAAAACTCAGAGTGAGGTCAAACCTCATTGGGCAGCGGGGCGAGCTTTGGCTCCAAACAGATCATCGATATGATCCCTAATTCTATCAAATGGGGGGTGGGGTGGGGGGGGGGGGCACTTGTCCATTGGCTAACGGTATTGGGGGGCGGGAGGTTGAAGAGCAGCCTGAACGACACGCATGTTTGCATTAAAACTGCAGTCAAGGCCCAAAACGGGATCGAAACGACCTCCAAAGGAAGGGGAAGGGATCTAGGTTGACCTTCAAGGGGTCATGGACGGCGCCGCATGAACCTCCTCCGTCCTCATTCCTGCCGAGGGGCGTCCTCCGAAACCAAGACGGATGGATCTATTGATTTGACCCGACGCTTCGGAATAATTATCAGCTGCAGCTAAATTAGCTGAAACGGTTCGTTTTGTGCGGCGAATTCTAACTCGCTGGGAATCGTTTTGAATGCTCGATTGGGGAGGTAAACTGAAGATCGCAAAGTTCTATTTGTGCATGGGTGTGTGTGTGTGTGTGTGTGTGTGCTCATGCACAAGTGAGCCAAGGTAGTATCGTCATGCATCCAGGAAGTGGACAGTCTAGCCAGCAGAGGGCGCCCGGATTCTTACGGAACAGATACTAAATGCTAAAATGATTACAACCTACAACTGGGTGGTGTTAAGGCTAGATCCTGTGCTAACCCTCTTAGCTCCTGGGCTAACTCGTGCGTTAACCCTGTTCACCTAAATAAAAAACATGGCTGCTATGTAACTTGAACAGGTTTTAGCGACAGGTTACCGCGGTAACTGCCCGCTGCTTTTGGCGTCTGCTCGGAGCCGCGAGGAGGTTGACGTGATACGAAGCGATGCCTGCGAGTTAACAATGTTAAAAAAGAATCTGCCCGCGATGCTTGGATGCTGACGAAATCTATCCCGCAACCTTCGGGACTTTCCGACAGACACCCGGCTCTTTCCGCGTCCCGAGCTCTCGACACATCCGACGGCTCCGGGGGGGGCTCGCCGTTAAGACCTCACAACTGAGCCGCTGCTGTCGCCCCGAAGTAGATCACCTTATGCGACAACCTTGGTGGGTACGTGTCACAAAATCCCCGACGGGGGAAGGAGAGGAAACTTTGACGCTTTAAAAAAAATTATAAAATAAATAAAGGCTCAAAGATTTGACACGGGAACGGACGCGCGACACTCTGTTCCGGCGGGTCAGAGGAAGAACCCCCCCCCCCCCCCCCGCCCGCCCCCGCCCCTCGCCTTTTCTGGTTGTGTTTGTGCGCGGGTGAGTACGTCTTTGTTTCTCCTCTC
>CAAKHD010001928.1:33802-44746 GCA_901007705.1 Fistularia tabacaria
AAAAAAACAAACAACCCTTTTTTTTTTTTCTTTTTTAGAAAAAAAAAGGCAGAACGACACCCCCCCCCCCCCCCCCCCCCCCCCCCGCTGTCATTCTCTCCCGCGCTCCACGGGGGGGGACATTTCACTTCTGTCTCGCGGCGCACCGGTTCCCTCATTGCCGGCGATAAATAATTGTGCCACCGACATGCTGTCATTCATAATAAGGGAGGAAGAGGTGAGAGATTTTTTTGGGGGGGGGCTGGGAGACTTTCAAAGCCTGTCTGAGACGAGAGAATTACACCGCCGTCTGCTGCTTTTCCTGCCGCGATTCAACAATACATTTGTATTCATCGGGAATGTTGACACGTGCATCAACCAGAGGTACACGAGAGAAAATACATATTCTTTGACTTCACAATCTATGGGAGAAACGGGGGATGTGATATCTCTATATTTTCCCTTCCTTTATCCGACTTTTCATGTGAGGTCCTCATTTGAATAATTCCACAAAGCACTTTGCGGGATAATTCAAGGTTTCGGTTAAATAGGTACAGAATTCGGAGCGTGCCATTTCACGCGTCCCCCGGGTTAATACCTTTAATGTAACTGTTGAGCGCTCACGTTGCATGCCGATTTCGTGCGGGTGTGTTTTCGCCGATAGAATAATGCTCTGGAGATGCAGAGTGTTGGAGGAGAGGGCAGCTGTGCGGGCGGCCCACTCGCCTTCTTCGTACCGCGGCCAGAATGCATGCGTCGCCGTCCCAACTTTACATTCTGGATTTGGTGTGCTGCGGGGGATCAAAATGCAGTAAATCACACCCTCGCTGGTAAATCTCCAGCTTCGCCAAGAAGCTCGAGTCCAAATGAGCAAAATATGTCCTTTTGAACGACTTCGAAGATGCTTGAATTCAAGTTCGGGTGACCATATTGTGATTTCCAAAAACAGAGGACGCTCAGCTCCGCCTCGAGACCCTCAAACCATACTTGAGGTTTACTTCACCATTTAAGTATGGGTGGATAGAAAATTCAGTTATGCCACAAAACAAGTTTCAAAATAAGATAAATAAAAATTAAAAAAAATGTAAAAATAATGCCCTCCTGGAAAAAAAAAACAACTATTGAAATAATGTTATTATAATCTTGCTACCCTTTTAATCTAATTATGTGACTTATAAAACAGCAGCCAGGAAACAAAATCAAACCAATATTGTCCCGCAGAGCTGAAACCACCCGGCACTTTTTAGGTTGATCGACAAATTAGTAAAATGAGTCTTTTTAAGAAGTGTTTTTAAAATCGTGTTGCACAAATACAACCACGGTCGCTGTAATTTACCGCAGTACGCGAGTACCGTAGCATACTGTGCAAAGCACCAGCCAATTTATATCTGTGAGAAACAATGAAAAACGGATCTTTTCACTCATTTATAAACCCCCGTTGTGAAAAGAGGACTTATCCTGAATCTGTTGTTTGACGAACTTATTGCTCGAGACGGAGGACAGACTTTGTCCAGTGAAATCCATATTGATTTTTGCAGTCAGTTTCCCTGCTGATAATGCTTTCATACAAATAGATGAATAACATATCCGATAAGATAATCATCTATTGATCCACATAGGGGAAATTCGTAAACACATCACAAACATGTTTGACTCCCATCAATTTCAATTTGGGTTGAATTCGGCTAAATCTGTTTGGTCAGGATTCAGCAGTGTTCTGATGCCGACCGACATCCCCCAACTCCAAACTAAGATCATTTGAAATGAGAATAATCCAGATATTGCCGATATCAGATGTCGGTCATACGTGTCGTTGGACCTCCTCGCATTTAACTCTTGTTACAACCTACATTCAAGAAGCTGTTGTCCATTGGCGCATCTGGAAGAAATCCGAATATGATTCAAATAAATTTTTGTCAAATCCTTTTTTCGTTCGGATCACATCACGCAAAGAGTGAAGTCCGTGCCCCGCCTCCTTACCTGCGCCTGTCTCTCCGCAGGATCTCGACCGAGGCTGGAGGACGCCGCTCCTCGGATCGTGGAGCATCCGTCTGATCTGATCGTGTCCAAGGGGGAGCCGGCCACCCTCAACTGCAAGGCGGAGGGACGGCCCACGCCGATGGTGGAATGGTACAAAGACGGCGAGCGCGTCGAGACGGACCGCGAGGACCCCCGCTCCCACCGGATGCTCTTACCCAGCGGCTCCCTCTTCTTCCTGCGCATCGTCCACGGGAGGCGAAGTAAGCCGGACGAGGGCGTCTACGTTTGCGTGGCGCGCAACTACCTGGGCGAGGCCGTCAGCCGCAATGCATCGCTGGAGGTCGCAAGTAAGTGTATTATTTTTTGTTTTATTTCTTCATCACAACACTGAGACCGGAGCTCTCTGGGCGGAGGTTTGAGCAGATGCGACTGAGCCGGGAGACACGCCGGATGCCGCTATGCAGTAAAATGTGGAATTGCTCGATAGCAGGGGAGCGGTTCCGTGTAGTGTCAGAATTAAAGAAGGGTGATAAAAAGGCTGCGCGCATGAACAGCAGATCCCGGCGCATCGACGCGCCGCAGCTTCATCTTTTAACGTCGCTGTGCGAAGGGAATGGGTGAAAGCGCAGATAGGTTTCACAAGTGATAACATTAGCCTAGCCGCGAAAAAAAAGCAGACGGGGGCAGAGGCGGCTTCAAAGGACGCTCCAGTCTGTTATCATCACCATCTCTCGCATGAGTTCACTCCAGACGCCACCCCTGACCTCCGTGTCAGATCTCCTGGCAGCTCGCAGCCCGAGGACCCCTCCCCGTCCCCGGCGCCCCTCCGCAGCCGCCTGACATAGCGCCCCGTCTTTTCCCGGACTTCATAGCGCCCGCCGTCCGTCGTGTTGTCAGCGGGCCTTTGGCGTACGGAGGGGGATGACAGCTAGCTCCGACCGAGAAGATAACGCCTGTCGCCGACGGACAGGAAGGGCTGAAACGATGAGAGGAAGGCGAGGCCGCCGCTCGACGGTCGCTCCTCGCCGGCGGATTCGGCTTCGTCGGAAAACGACGAAGCCCCGTCACATTCCACCCCGAAACACTCCCGTTAATATTTACTTCTGTCTCTTTGGCCTGCGACCGATGGCGCAGTCGGATCTGTCTTGATAACACGGTTATGTTTTGTGTTAGAAGACGATTCTGGTGTGGTGTCGTATCTTTGGGCAGCAGCAGGCGTGTTTAAATCTTGAAGGGTTTTATAAGTACAGCGGTCCCTTAAGATACGAATTTAATTCGTTCCAGAAGTGGGTTCCTATTTTTCAGATCTTAAATGAATTTTCCCCATTTAAAATAACAGAAAACAAATTGATTCGTTCCGACCCCCAACGTCCCCCCCAAGAAAAACTCACAAAATAAGGATATTACTATAGAAAAACCCTGAAAAAGAAGGATACATAAAAGAAAAATCATGGTTATGTAAATTTATAGTGTAATAATTGAATCCTTATCTCAGAACCAGACGACTGCAGATGGCGGTGAGTGGTTACGAACTTAACGTTACAATGAACTTATGATGATTATCAAATTAATATTAACTTAGCATTGCAATAAAGTTATGGTGATGATTAAATTAAAATGGACTTAACTAGATTCACTTAAATTATTATGTTGGTTTTCTTCACTAGTTATTATTTTTTGTATTCATTTTCCTCTGAATCAAATATCTCGAATTGCCCGTCGTGGCTTAAAAAATTCGTATATAAAGTGATTCTTATCTGAAGGGGACACTTTATTCATACCGTGAAACTCAAGTCGAGCCGGTCGCAGCTTTTTGACCGGTCGTGTAGAAAAAGAAGGACGTTTTAGTGAAATTGCGTTCCCACTGAGATGGAATACAGGAATTCAAATGGCACAGGTGATGATAAGATAGTACTTGAGTGATGGCAGGCTGCATGTGGTTTCAAGAAAGCCGTGTCTTACCAGATTAGAACCGTTCAACTTGCAGAACAAGCTGTTTTGTCACGTGCGACGACGGAAATGCGATTAATTTACCCGTGAGAATTATTAATTATTTATCGTGTTGCCTTTTCATGAGAAAATAGCCTTGTAAAAGCATATGGAGAACATATTGTTGTTTCGCTCAATCGTTGTATAAATGTATCTCTTTGGCTGATTTGTAAAGACTAATGTAATCTGCTGCACAAAGACTTTCATAGAAAGCATCCTGACAAACATGGCACCCCACACATTTATACTTTTTCTCAGTAAAACTCGGCCAAACAAAGATTTTCTTTTTCTTTTTTTTAACCCGATTGGTCGACCAAACAATTGGAGTGTCCAAATTCAAGGCTGGTCGGAACCAATTATCTTTCCAAATGATCCTGTTGTGTGAGCTGTTTACGGACGTAATTGCAAAGTCACCGACTGGATCAGAGGCCCCCTGATTGAATTGAAGGTTTGTTGTGTGAAAGCGACTGATTCGGAATATTGAGTGGACGATCAGCAAATAGCAGCGCCCTCTGCGGGAGCTCCGTGAAATGACCGGCCTCGAGCAAACGCTCCTTTATTTCAGCCGAGTCAAACGGTGAATGTGTTGTGCTTTTATGAACGTCTGAAACATCTGTCAGATATATCGTTCAGTCGGTCAATGCGGATTTATCGTCTTCGAGCTTCGTTCATTCGTCATCTAGACTGCTCGTCCTTGGCTTGCTGGAACCGATCATCGGATGGGAGACGGGGTTCATCCAGGGCCGGTCGCCAGTCAATCACGGGGCCACATCGAGAGACATGCAGCCATTCACCCTCTCATTCAATTCACACAATATATAGAGAATAGACATACGATGGGCATTCAATCGTTCACCCTCAACTTAGTGTCTGCGGAGGTTCTCAGTCACACAGGTCTTGGTGAGTGCTTGTCGTGGACGACAGTCCCGTTACCGTAACGACTCAGTTAGACCGATTTTCTGCCGATCAACTCGTACATTTACATTGCGAGCCGCCATAACCTCGACCCACCAAAAAACCCTGGGCTGTATTCGGAAACTCCCCATAGGTCAGTGGAAATCAAGAAGCCTCTTGGATGAGGCGTGAAAGTTGCCATGACAAGAAGAACCCTTAACGTCGAGTTGAAGCTACTGCATGTAGGACGCTGGAGAAGCCAGGGTAAACCCATGCAGGGAGAACATGCTGTCTCCACACTGAAAGGCCTGTCGTTGGCAAACCAAGCAGGGACCTTCTCGCTGTGAGGCGGAAGCTCCAACCACCGCGCCACCGTGTTAGAACTAACACTGTGAATGAGTCTGTGGAGGTTGTCAGTCATCCAGGTCACGGTGAATTCTTGTCGAAGTCTTCTGAACGGAAGAAGCCCCTGAGATGAGGGTTTCAAAGTTCTTGGGGTGAAGAAATTCAAGTCCAGTTGCCACGACAAGGAGATTTCCACACCGTGGAGGAGTAAAACGACAGCGTCATTTTCATGCTGAATTTTTAAGGTGGCTAACAGCCGAAAACTCACGGCCGTTTTGTCAGGACTCCAGAGTGCGGTTCCCTTCCTCCCTTCACTCCAGCTTCCCCTAATATCATCCACCCTTTAAACCTGAAACCACCTCAGGAATTTTTTTCATCGCGCTAACCCAAACCAGATGAAGTCGGCAAAACAAACCGGGTTCCAAGTCAAATGTGTGAAACTTTAGACTCTTGGCTCACACCTCGCTGGAGGGGCATCATCGTTTCTCCGACCCCTAAACCCAATAATCAAGCCCCAAACTCCCCTGACAACCTCCGCGGAATAACAGCCCACAAATCGGTCTCCATCTCCGTTTCAAATGTCTGGAATCTGAGCAGTATCTCCGTCATCATCGTTGCATTAACGGTCACCTTTCACCTTCCCTCCGGCTCCCCGGGACAGTGCTGGAGAAGCAATCTTTCAGAATGGGCCGAGGAGGAGGAGAAATCCCTTTAGGTGTCGCTTGCAAGAGCGGTCACAGACGATAGGAGTGTTTCCTTCTCCCTGGGCAAAAGTAGCATCTCAGCATGATAAAGCGATACAGTTTTTGCACAGCGGTGAATGGAGCGGCGGGGCCGCGGGGCTGGAACGCCGAGGAAACGCTGCCGACGCGAAGCTTTAATTCCAAATAAACTTTTTGTACTTGACAAAAAAAAAAGCCCCCTTTGTGACGCAGAGGTCAGCGAGAAGGTCCCTGGTTCAAGCCCCACAGTGGGGTTCTTTGTGGAGTCTCAGAGTCAGCTTTATTGTCAATTTCTCCGCATGTACGGAACGGAGAAGATGTTTCTCACAATCCCACGGTGACATGAAATGAACGCGATGGTAAAAGTGCACTGTTACAGTAGACGGTAAACATTAAACTATGAGTGCACGCAGATACTCCGTGGAGATCCTTCCTCAGTCCAAAATCATGCAAGAAGTTCATTGGGAACCTGTGGGACCTGTGAGTGAGCGGGCCAGTGGTTTTGAATGATGTTTAAGTGAGAAACCGCGTATGTCTCTGTTTGAAAGTATGAATATTCTTATGTGTGAATGACAGGGTGACTTTTTCTTCTGCCTCGATATGATAGTGAATGACAGTGAACGGTTGTCCGTTCCTGTGAGGCCGTGATTATTTGCATGTCCGCCTGACGTGGGAATGAGAGGATGAATGCTTGGAAGTGACCTTTGCACAAAACTGTACACACACACACAAAAAAAAACATCCACTCTCTCATTCAAAGGTCCCTCCAATGAAGTTCTTGCATGATTTTGGACTGTGGAAGGAGCTCCACGGAGCATCTGCGTGCACTTCGCACCTCAAAGTTTGGTGTTAACTGTTTAATATACAATATTATTTAGTTAATTTCATGCCACTGTGGGATTGGGAGTACAATCTTCTCTGAAAAGCCTCTATGTTGTCATCGGGTGATGACTTTCTCCACTTGAATCTATTCTCCTCCCATTTTTTTTTTCACTTAAATAAGTCATCTCAGCCGTTCTCCATTCCTGACACTCGCAACAGCGCTCTCCCAAAAACACAGAACCCGCTATTAATATTACATTAGGAGCCGGTCTTGAGTATTCCCGAGCTGCCGTCGTCATGGGAGCTCGGCGTTGACACAATCTCAGACATCTCTCTGTGCGCGAGGTCGCGCCGGGTCATGTTTGTGCTCTAAATAGTTTTCTGTCTTGTGACTGATGTCTTTGATTCCGCCGCCTCTCCGTCCACAAATCCTCGCCGCCACCTGTCTATTCTCCGCGTACGTCCGGCGTTCTATCGGCTTCTGTCTTCCTCTCCCGATGCGGCGTTCCTCCGGGAGGTGACATTCACTGCAGCTGCCCAACACACACACACACGCACACACACACACACACGGCGGACGACACACCTTGGCACTCGGCAGTCGCCCTCGGGGATAAGAAACCGCTAATCCATGGGTGGTTGGTGGCAAAAACCACAAGTGCATGTTTTACATGTATCTTTTTTTTTTGTGTGTATGTTTCTTGTATCTTTTTTTTTTCGTGTGTGTGTGTGTATATGTTTCTGCCTGCGCGCCAGCAAAATCTACAAACTCACATTTGAAGTTTTGCCTCCGGAGAGCGAGGGGGGTGGGTGGGGGGTTATATCGAACAAACAGCGTCCGGTGCCAGAGCCGAGCTCTCGCCAGCTCCTATCCTCCCCCGCCCCCCGTGGCATCAGTGGGCCTGGAGATAAGGCTACAGGCACATAAGCCTGCCTGGAGCTGCCAGGGGGCTCAATGTGGCACCAGAGAAGGCGCAAGATGGCACTTTGTGGCATAGTGTCACTTTACTTCCCGGACTGGGACTTGGAAAGAGCGAAGGGCCGCATTGTATATTTGTGTGTATATTTGGTAACAGAGATGAAGCCAGCACAGTTGCCCCTCACAGTCCATCTGCTGCAGGCTGGGGGAGCTGCAGCATGGATGAACCGGCCCCGTCGTGCAACGCTGACGGGAAAAAAGCCGTATCGAGGGAACTCGTGTGGAACGTCTTTCCAAAGTTGCGATATTTTTTTAAACAGATATGGACTTTTTTTTTTTTTTTTCCAGGAAATATTCATTAATACAGGAACTTTAAAGGTCAACACATTTGCGGCTTTTGATCATCCAGATAATGGAGATCAAACGGTGCGCAGGCTGTAAAATTGAACCTTTTTACACTGACAGAGAACATCTGCTATAGGCATCTTCTTGGTAAAAGTTGAAACGCGGACCCCGGCAACCCTGAACTTATCTTGACATCACCTGGAGGAGTCAAACGCGGGATCGCAAATGTAAAACAGACTCTCGCTCGTCGGCGAGCGAGCGCAATATCTTATCGCGTGTGATTCGTGAGAGGGTCTGCGTGCCAAGAAAGCAGCCCGTTGTTCGGAGAATTCAAAGCAAAAGCTCGGAGGTGTCAGGGAGCTGATATTTCCCGGAAAGCAATCGGAGCGGTATTGCTTGTAAACTCACCGACAGTCTTTGCTTCCTGCACGCAAATGTCGGTATGATATCTCCGCAGATTTAGGCATTTGAAGTGAATTATCATCGCGCAATCATGTCCTTCGCTAATGCGCCTCCATCATTCATTAATTATCTCTAACGTTTATCCTGCACTCAGGATCTCAGAGGGGCTTCGGGCTATCTCAGCTGTCATCGGGCGAGAGGCGGGGTTCATCCCGGGCCGCTCGCCAGTCATATCTGGGCAATTTAGGGAGCGGACACAGCGAGAACATAGAAACGACACCAGCCGGCCTCTGCCGCTCCCTCGGTCGTTGCCAGTTTCGTCCCTTTCACCCGGTGAATTTCAGCGCTTTCAGCTTAAAGCGCGCACGCTGAAATGGACGAGTGACAGCGTCGTGCAACTACCAGGCAACTGAAACAAGGGTTTCGCCGCAGGTCCCGTCTCCCGCGGGCTCCGCTGAGACACCTCCCCGCCGGCAGAATCAAACGCCGCATTATCCCCGAGGTGACGGGAAAGCAGAGATGGACACTCCGCAGCGGCTCCGTGTGAGATGGCGGTTCGGACGCCAGATAAGACGGATTATGAAACAGCATCACGGACACGGAGTGTGTTCCTCCTGATGAAAAGAGGGGGCAGCAGCTCTCACCTGTCGGGAAATAATGCCGCCGGCGATTCAAGCGTCTGCAAACGTTGAAAAAAAAAAATTGGTCTTTTCTTGGAAGTTCCAAAGAAAATCATTTAAATGCAGCGGCGTAACGCAGAGATACATCGAGAAAGTATACCGTACCTTACAGTCGGCGGGCGCAGTCCTGACAGCGCTTTTGTCTGAATCGATACCAACGTCCCATCTTTTCTCCGCCATGTGGAGACCATTGTTCCTGTTCAGGCATTCATAATAAGCAATTAAGCACTCAATAACTCATTAGGAATGGTTCTGCTTAGTTACCTCGGTAACAATTTCCACTTATTATTAACGGCAGGTTCGATGAATGGGAGTTCGGGCGACGGCCGCAGTCGAATCGTCGAATGTAAAGTAGCTGTCGGATTCCGCCGTCCCTCAACTAATATGGCGCGGTTGACTTTTCAAAGTACTATAAATTAAAGTAAGCATAAACTATCTTGTCAAAACTTCAGCGTGCTGATGCATCGCCGCGGCGCCGCCATCAATTGGTCGCGCGCTGTCGCCCCGCCGTCCGGGGCCTGAAGGTCTCATCTTTCACGTCTTCGTGTGGCGTGAATCCACGGGACGCGTGCCGCTCCATCTTCGATCGTCCTCAAAGGGCAGCCGGCGAAGCGGCGGCGGTGGCGGTGGCGGCGTCGGCGCACGATTCCAGTCTGTCGGGGGCCACAATGGAGCCGGCGGGGCAGGCGGGCCCTGACATTCAGAGACGCCTTGCCCAAGCTCCTGGCATTTTTTCCTTTTCTCCTTTGAGTGTTTTATACCTCTGACGTTTTTTATTGGGCCTTCTTCGTCTCCGGAGCTCGGCTTTATGGCTCATGAATATTCACAGCTGCAGGAAAGGGTCTTTGTGAAGCTGGGTGGGGGCTGAAAGCCTTTTTTTTTTTTCTTTTTTTTTCCCGCCTCCGCCGCCTCTCCTGGGGTTGTTTGGAGGTCAAGCCTTCGAGGTCCAAGATGGCAGCTGCGCGTAGGAATGCGCGGCGGGAAACAGGTGAAGACGCCTCTCTGTGCGCGTGTGTGCGAGATCTTACACTGTTTCACTTTGTGAAGCCGAAGTTCTAGCTAACTTTCTCCACGGAAATCCAGACAGCTGACCGTCACTGTCACCAGTGGGATCCTCCCACTTCCCATCCTTCATTCCCCTCTCTCAGTCTCACACACACACACACACACACACACAGGCGCGCACGCTGACGTACACAGCCGCCATGGAGTGCGCCGAAAAATGGATTTCAGGGTTGATGGATTTGGAAATGGAGATAGGATTTAGGGAGTTTGGTCTCATGATGGGAGCGAGGCGTCGGCTGGTTGGCGGCTCCGATAAAGTGATGAAGTGACCCCCCCCCCACACCCACACACACCTCCGCCGGCCCCCCCCACCTCTCCAGCCTCCTCCTCCTCCTCCTCCTCCTCCTCCTCTGCTGGCCCAGCTCTCCTGGAGCTGCCCTCTGTCCCTGTTATTAACCTCGGCGCTCCGCAGCCATATGGGTTATGATTGTGGCTCAGCGGCACGCGCTGTCACGCACAGCGGCCTGCGGATCTTTGCATCCACACACACACACACACACACACACACACACACACACACACACACACACACACACACACACACACACAACGGGGGGTGTAGTTCCTCGTCTGACCAGCAGGAGGCGCTGTGTCTGTCTGAAAACTCTTCCTGTTCATTATGGCTGATTGTAGCTCGTTATCCTCCAACATGACTCACCCCCTCTTCATCTCCCTTACTTTCCTTTGGAGGCTCCTCCTCCTCCTCCTTCTCATTGTTTCTCTTAGTTCCCCCAACACACACACACACACACACACACACACACACACACACACACACACACACACACACCCCCACCCCCAC
>CAAKHD010001930.1:30604-40716 GCA_901007705.1 Fistularia tabacaria
TTATGTAGGAGGAGGGGTGTCTGTGATTTTGAGCGTATATTTGTGTGTGAATGTGTATGTAGCAATGTATCTTGGTTTTTGTGTGTGTGTGCGCATGCGTGCGTGTGTATGTGTGTGTGTGTGTGTGTGTGTGTACCTGGTTGTATGTATGTATTACATATGTGTTTTTGTAAGTGTGTGTATGAGTGTGCGTCATGCATAGGCCTCTTGAAAAATATTTGTGTGTGTGACTAGCTATGCATCTGATTGTGTGTGTTTGAATTTACTGTATGTATGCATATTTGTAGGTGTGTGTGTGTGTGTGTGTGTGTGTGTGTGTGTGTGTGTGTGTGTGTGTGTGTGTGGTTGTTTGCACATGCGCTTCATGGATATTGATGTATATCTCTGTGTATGTGTGTGCTTTCGGCTAATCGCGCATCCTGGTGCGTGTGTGTATATTTGTGTGTGTGTGTAGGAGTGCATTTACGCGTGTGCCTCTTTGCACATGCGCTTCATGCATATTGATGTATATCTGTGTGTGTGTGTGTGTGTGTGTGTGTATTAACGTGTGTCCCATTCCAATGATTGAGTTCTTTCCGTTCTCTGATTGTCATGACTTCCAGATGTCTGATTGTCAGTCAACGCCCCTTCGGCCTGCGACCTGCGTAGCGTGGACTACCTGCGGTCGCCGTCCAATCCCGTCCCGCTCTCCGAGCGCAGCAGACAGCGGCCGAGTGAGTCGTCCAATCATGTCTTTTGTCTTGTTTTTTTTTCTGTTGTTCTTTTTTTCCGGGGGAAGCGGCGGACGGTTAATTTCCCCCTGGCCCCCCGGCGCGTCCCAGGACCCCCGGGAACAGGACGCAATAACCTCTGTGATGAAAGGATGAATGCAGATTGGACAGTTTAAAGCTGAGAGTTGGAGGATTATGTGTGTGTGTGTGTGTGTGTGTGTGTGTGTGTGTGCTTGTAGGGGGGGAAGGTCCAATAACGTGAAGTATATTTGCTGTCTACACCCCCGTTCACATCAGCAAAAAGTAGTGCTTGTACTTTATGAAGTACAAGAATGGATGTTCTCTCCATGTTCTCCCATCTGCTTCTCTCTGTTTTGAGTCTCCCTGGTCTCCCGCCTGGGTTCTCTCCAGGTTCTCCATCTTCCTCCCGTAGTCCAAAAACAGTCAGCAGGTTCATTGAAGCCTCCAGACGGTCCTTAGGAGTGAGAGAGAGGGCGGACGGTCTGATGTCTCTGTATGTGGACCTTTTGATTGACAGCTGATCCATTGGGTTGAACCGTGCCTCCCGCCCCAGTGTCAGCTGGGATTGGCTCCAGCTTCAACACAAAGTGTCAAATGAATGAATGAATAAACGGTGCCCTTCCTGTCCCCGGCAGGCGTGGCTGTGAGCTAGCTGGAGGCGGGGTCAGCGCCGGGACGTCCCTGTCACCGACTGGGATTGGGACTGCGAGACGCACACCGGAGCCCACCAACCAGGACAGAGGAGCAGCTGGAGAAATGGGGAGCGAGGCTTCTTCATCAGGTGCGTCAACTCATCCTGATTGGAGTCGGTGGGTTCACGGGAAGTGGATAGGTCAACAGGAAGTAACGAGCGTGAGCTTTCCACCATTTATGACTCAACTCCCGGGTTCCTGCTAGCCTGTGGTTCCACTCCCGTACTGTAGGGGGCGCTACTACAAATGATTTGCGATGACTGTGGCGCTCCCTCCTCATCTTCACCGATCTTCTTCTTGACGTTCTCAGAGAAGCTTATGCCTTGCTAACATCTGTCCTCCGTTAGCGCTTTAGCTCCCCGCTCCCCCGTCTTCCTTGCGGTATCCTGAACGCCTACTTGTACTTTCTGTATGTACTTCCTAGCTCCGCCCCCTGTGTGTGGCGGCCCAATTAGATCGCGCTCTCTCGTGCACCTGTCACAAAAAAAGCTGCAGTTGTCCCGCGTCCTTAATCCCGCACTCGCCATAGCATGAGGGTTTATTGACGTGAGCGTCTGTTGGCGTCAGCGTTCATTGATGTTAGCGTTAACTGACAATGACATGTATTGATGTCATCGATGTCCGGATGTTTTACACCGTTGCCATGGCAGCGACCTACAGAACCGTCGCTTCCTGTCTAAGTTCGTCTTTACTTGTTCTCGCTTCCTGGGATGGTGCGCCCTTTTTTTCACGAGTGGGTCGACTCTTCCTGGCGCTCCACCTGGAAGGTCAAGCCTGGACTGCCGGTGCGAGTCCTTCCCTGAGGAGGCTTTGGAGAATCAGACCAGGAGCGTCTCCTTCAAAATAAAAGCTTGTAAGAAAAGAAAAAAAACGGTGTTTCGGCGCGGATTAAAAATGGCCGTGGCAGGAAATCTGCCGTGGATATTGATCCGAGTAAATCCCCGCTGACCCAGAAGCTCCTGCCCGGCCCGCGAAAAACCTGAGCTGAGTGAGAACTCTTCTCGCTGGAGACAGCGAAAAAAAGAGCCGAAACCGCGGTCCATCTCCCAACGCAGCTCTGCTCCACAGCTGATTAGCCGCTGCCCTTCGTTTCCTGCGGCTCTTTGTAACCCGAGACGGAAACGCCACTGTAATCACAACGCGCTGACATTCAACCGCCGGCTCTGGACGCCTCGGAATGAGCCCCTGTCTTTCGTCGCGGGGGGGACGAGGGGGCCTCGCCGCGGCCGCGCCTTGTTTGGAAAATGCCGGGATATGTTTATTGAAAACAGCTTGTAAGATCCTGATCAGTAAACCGCGGTAAATCCCTGCGGGACAGATGGTGATATTAATGCTAGCTCGCCGCTGCACTGCAGCCCTGCAGAGTGCTGCCGTCCTGCCAAGAAACAGACACCGACTAAACCCCAAAACACTGTAAACGCCTGATGTGGATCGGCGGCGGCGGCTTTCTTGAGCTGTTTCTACTCGCCGAGCGCTTACTCAGGAACTCACTGTGTGTGTGTGTGTGTGTGTGTGTGTGTGTGTGTTGCCGTTTACCTCAGACGAGCACCGTGGGTTGCTGAAAACCTGCAGCCGCCTTTTCAGGGCCGCAGTCACAAGACCAGCGCTTTGGGGCTGTTAAAGCAATGAGTAGGAAAGTAAGTAAAGTAAAAGTAAAGTAAAAACTGGAAAAATGAAGTACTACTCCTAGAATTACTCGCAGTAACTTTATCCGTACCGGATTGGTGTTTTCATTTGGGGTTCTGTTGGATGTTGTAACGAAGATTTGCAGCAGGGCAGCTCCTCCCGGGGTGGCGTTGAACCACGTTATCACCCGGGTGACCATTTTTTTTGGATGTCTCTAAACATGGTCCCCTGTGATTGACAGTTGGGTGGTTAAACCCCGCCTCTTGCCCCGTGTCATCTGAGATAGCCTCCGCGCCTCAGCATCATCGCGGACGAATAGATTGAAGTGATTCATGTTGCATTTTAGACGTTTTAGCCTTGAGGCGGTGGGGTGGTGGAAATATGATGCTTATATCCCACAGGGGGAAAAGGAACTGGAGGTGAGATTGTGGACAAAGAAAAACCTGAGGGTTAAAAAACAGCAAGAACAAATTCTAGTTTTTGAAATACGCAGATGTGGGTCCAACCCAGTGATCGGTAATGGAAAGCTGAAAACCAGGAGCAGTGAGGCATCTTAATCACCATGGAGACTGGGCACGGAGGACAGTCGTCGAACAAACAAACAAACAAACCAACCAACCAGAACGCGAGGCGACGTCATGCGGCCTCAACAGATGGCGGAGCGAGTCACCAACAACCAAACACAAACAAACACTCTTGTCTGACCAGGTATCTAAAATAGAACAAAAACAAAATATAGAATATGACGGTAAGTTTATAGATATAAAACCAAAGCTTGTCCACGACATCGGTCCAGTTGACTCCAGTTGGATCTTCTTGAGCGTCCATCACGGGACGTCAACATACCTTCTGCGACGCTTGACTCAAGAATCAAACCCGCCATTTTAAAGAAAATACAAATCAGCAACATGTTAGCATTGGTGTTAGCATGTAGCTAAGCTGGCTGGTTCCTCGCTTTGTGAGAAAAGATTCAGTGAGTTCACTTCTGTCTCCGTGTCCTTCATTGGTGGTGCGTTCAGGGTCGCATAGATAAAAAACACATCACGGCAGTTTGGCGCCAGTGTGCCATGACCACCGCGCCCATATTCAGGAGCGACTGCGAAGCAACGGAGCAAGTCAAGTCATGCTGGAGATGTGGTCGGGAAGTGCCTTTAGGTGACACAACTCTGAAATATTACGTCATCGGTCACGGTCATGTGATCACAAGGTATCACCTATGTCTATCAGGGGGCGCAATTCAACTGAGCCAGGACCTGCAGAAACTTGAATGTTGCTGGTATTTTATATGTATATACGTCAAATAGTTGACAGGTTTTCATATACGACCTTTCCGATCCGTCATCATGAATTTAAAGCAAGTCTGGAGATCGTGCCCTGAGAAACCCCAGACAGGAGAGGTGGCGAAAAGGAAACATGTTTGTTGACGTCAGCACCAAAACGTCTATCAAGTATGTTAGCGCTGTCCTTTGTACGTGACCTATTTGATCTGCTTAGTGTAGCCTTTTCAGGATTATATACTACGATTTCATCCGACTTAATTTGTTCTTAAATAGGAATTTGTCGACGCCATGTATACATTAAGAAACTCAGTATGCAGTAACATGCTACGAAAGAGACGGTACCTTGTGTTCAGGATTGCGCTGCTGTTTCAGCAGACTGTAAACCAATTTGCAGTGGTTCCCTGAGCCGCGCCTTCCCATAATCCACGCAGAATAACTGTATTACAGGGGAATATCTGCGATGAAGTCTCACAGATGATATAAATAACAGTAGTGATGTTTATGCAGCGGCTAGTCGATATCCTTAAATCGCCTTTGGATGGACTCACTGCAGAGACCATGTAATCCTCCATCTTGAGATTTGACGGGTAACATTGTGTGTGTGTGTGTGTGTGTGTGTGAGTGTGTGTAATCTAAACAGACAATATCTATTTGCCTGGAACAGGGTTTCAGTGTCAGGTGGTCTGGTTTCCATGTGCCAGATAGTTTCGACCAATAGCGTTTTTGGACTGGAATCCCGAATGCGGGCTGCAAGTGAGCACGGCGCTAATGCTGTCACAGGAGTGCTAGCTCTGCTTTCAAAGTTGTGACTGTTGTCACACAAGCCGAAGCAGCATGGAAAGACTTTCCCAAAGATTCACATTTTGGCACTAGTGGGCGTTGCTAGATGGGGTTTCGTGGGCGTGGCTAGTAGGTAGAGAAACCTGTTAGCGTGTGAGCGAACAGACACGACACAACCTCAGTTGCGGTCAATGAAACATGTATGACACAATCGGGAGGTGTGCGCTAATCGCCGACCTGACTACTAACACATGTCCCCTGACGGCCAAGGCCAAAAAGAGGGTGTGGGACGCAGGAAGTGGCGACAGAAGACGACAGGAATTAGCGGGAATATCTAAAACAACGATAGCGAGTGGTGACGGTTTACTAAGCCAAACTGAACTACAGTATAGAGCAGATAGCGACGCTAACAGCTGCAGCCAACCGTTTATTGGCAATGTTTGTTCGTTCTCTCATCTGTCTTTGACGTGGTTGCTCTTGTGACGCATTCAGGTGTCTCCTGTTGATTCGACATGTGAGGTGTTTGAGTGATCGCTCATCAGTCGTTAAATCTGCTGAAGCGGTATGTTGGTCCGAATCCCGAGTCTGTTCAACCTCTGTAACCATGGCGACAGCTGCAGAGCAAGTCCCCAGCTCTAGATGCGGCCGGCGGCTCCAGCTCCACGCCGTCTCAGCTCTAGAGAAGGTTAAGCGCTCGGGGTTCTCGGTGCTCTCAGCTGTACTCTCGAAAAGACGGAAACCGTTCGAGATAACCACTGGGGGGCACCAGGGTTTCTTTTTTTATAGTCGTCAGTGGACTGGGACAACTTGTCCCACATCCATCCCGGCGTCATTGAAGTGAAGATTTTGCAGAAAGTATCGGAAAACTCAGAAAGTACTCGTAATGGCGGTGGCGGATAATTGTTGGAGGCTGGCGAGGCCGCCGCCGCCGCCGCCGCCATTGATGTCACGGAGGAGAAACCTGAGCTGACGAAGTGCCCGTCCTGGTAGTGATTAGGCCGCCGGCCCTTCGAGGGGTCCTGACTGTGTTTACATGTCCTGTGATGTGACGAACGCTGCTAATCTTCGCGGAGGTCGACATTTTCCAGCTCATCACGCCGCCCTCCAGACAGCACCGGCCCGAAACTTTAATCAGAGACCCCCGCCCCCATGCTCGTCCCTCTCCGGTCTGTTTCTGGTTGGAAAGTGTTGAGCGCTCCTCTGCGGTTTTTCCTGGAAGAGCGGCATCATCGCGCCCCGGTTTTTCGCGGCGTCCGCCCGGCGTTCTGGTAAACGCCGCCGCGGAGACTCATCTCCGTCTAACAGACCATCAACGCACCGCCAGGGGTGAAGTCACTTTTATGGAAATGAGAGAGGAAGGGAAGTGGGGGCGGGGGTGAGGAGCAGCTGCACGTTCCTCTGACGTCGGCATGGGACAGGCCTGGTCGTGGACGCCTGGTCTTCACGTTCCTTGTGCTGAACATCTGCTGTCTATGATTCGATAGGTATTCCGATGTATTGGAGCCCCTTTCACACCAAAAAAACAAAAAACGCTCATGTAACAGAGCGTCTTTTAAATTAATCAATGAGATTATAAGTGTTTAGAACGATGGAATAACCCATTATTACACAATAATAACCTATATTCAGGTGTTATTGCCACCAGTGGCAACAAATAGTTACTTTCCATTTTTTTTTCATTCATTAATTCATTCATACATTCATTCATTCATTCATTCCTTCACACCCCCACCCCATACATTGTTAAACATAAACACCGACCAGCGCGAGCAAACTATCCGTTCAGATGCTAGCCTTCGGTATGAGTGGCCAGAGGTAGCATGCATGCTAATACTAGCGTCAGGTGAATGCTCGCTTTGCACTACAAAACAAATCCTTTTATAATTTATATCTTCACGTGTGATTTGAACTGTTGTTTATTATTACCTGTGAAGGAGAGGGGGAATGGATGTACGTCTCTATTTGATGTGCGAATGACAGGGTGAATGGTTGTATGTCTAAATGACCTGTGGATGAGCGAGTGAAGGGCACTCTGTCTCCATATAAATGAGAGAGGGAACGGTTATGGATCTCCATATGATGTGTGAATGAGTGAGTGAATTGCATGTCTCTATATGACATGATGATAGGGGGAAAGGTTGTTTGTCTCCATATGAGGTGTGAATGAGTGAGTGAGTGAATATTTTGTCTCTATGTGACATGAATGACAGTGAATGGTTGCGTGTCTCGGTCCAGAGCGAGTCCCATCCCTCGCCCAATGACAGCTGAGTAGCCTGTATAGACACTGAATGAATGAATGAACACATGAATCTTCAGTCAAATACATCCATGTCATCCGCATTTATCTCCAAGCCTAAATCCTAAGTACACACCAGCTGGAGAACCTGAGCCTCCTGAAGCTTCCTCCTGCAGGAGGAGAAAGCCTGATTGAGACGTACGAGGTTCTTCTCGCCGTGTTGCTCCGCCCCCTTTCCATTCATGCTGCACCTGCGGCTCACGTCTCATTTCAGACGGACCTCAGAAGCTCCCTCCAACGTTCCCGCCGGCAACAGACCGGTGCTCCTGAATGGAAGCCCCCGCATGGGGCTCTGACCAGGCGTGACGAGATGGACCCCTCCTCCACCCTCCACCCCCCGAGACAGAGACATCGGGGGATCTTCAGCGTCTGAGTTCTCCTTCTCGTCTCGCTGAACCGCAAAGGTTCGGACACGCAGGAAGTGAATTTGGCGGCCATCTTTAAAAGAAAAAAAAAAAAATGGCCGCCTCCTGTGACGCTGACCTTTCCTGGAGATCGGCTCGCTTCTCTGAGGTGGAGGTGGAGGAGCGGGGCCGGACGGGGGGACGGGATGGGGAACCGAGCGGAGAGGGGGGTGTAGCAGGTGTCCCGGAGGGGGTCGAGCTCGCTGGAGGAGCTGCTGGCGGGACGCCAGGGAGACCATTAGCAGGGAGTCGGTGGCGTTCGGCGTAGCGTGGAGACGATACGCCTTTTTAGAAAGACAAAGAAAAACCTCCTTCCAGCTTCCAGCTCGCGTTTCACTCGCTTTTCTGTTTTTCGCTGTCCCGCTTTCAGCCCCCGGGCGCAGCGGGGAGGCGGCTGGAGGAGGTGGGCGGGGGAGAACGGTCACACATGACCAAAGCCATGAGAACTTCTCGGCTCCTCACGCTTGTTTACGTGAGGAGTGAGTGGGTGTTACAACCGTGCAGGAATCCATGGCGGTATGCACCACCTCCCCCTCCACCTCCACCTCCACCTCCACCTCCGCCTGCTGACCTCATTGTCTGGATTCATGTTAAACAAACAGCAGCCAGAGGAAGGGAGGAGTTCCATCACTCCAGTTTATGCTGGGTGAATCGTTGAATGTCTTTACGTCACTAGTGAATGAGAGGGTGAAAGGTTGGATATTTCCCCGTGACGTGTGAATGAGTGGGTGAATTACTGCATGTCTCTATATGGGTCCCTGTGATTGGTCCAGGGTGAACAGCTGGGATAGGCTCAGGCTCCCCCTGCTACCCTGACCGCAGGATAATCGGTGTAGATACTGAATGAGTGAATAATTATAAAATCTAACATGATAAATGAAGCGACATGGATTAAAAATTCTGTGGATTCAGCGAAAGTACAGGGCTAAATTGCTGAAACAGCACACACACACACACACACACACACTCACACACACACACATGCATAATCAAGAATCTGAGCCCGCCTCCCTGCCGTTCTTCGTCGTAAACTCCACATTCGTTTTCGACACCAACCCAAAAATATGCGTGCCCTGAAGCTGGGAATCAAACATAAGAAAGTCTTAAATATCAGAATGTAAGCCCAAATATTAACTAATGCTAACCACCTAATGCTCTGTTAACCCTTCCCTCATGTGTTTTCCCATAATAATTCCTTTTTTTTCTCGCCACTTTTCCTTTTGAACAGAAACTTTATTCATAAATCACTAAACCATGAATGAAAGAAACAGAGAAAAGAATGAACAATTAAAAATAATGAAAATAATAAAATGAAGTGAGAAAAGAGTAAATGAATCAATGAATGAATAAAAAGTTCATAAATTTTAATAAACTGTGTCAATTAACGTTTTAAATTAAACTATAATTATAATAAATGAGTGACTAAATTAAAAAAAAAAATGTCAATATTTATGCTTGGTCTCTTTTCCAACAGGAGATCCAGGACTTTGTGCAGTAAATAAATTAATGGGAGTCAGGCGTTTCTCTTCCTCCTTTCAATACTTACTTACTTACTTGAAAAAAAAACCGTGAAAAAACAAAAAACTAATCCTTTCTAATTTTATAATCCCACTACAGAACTCTCTATCCTGGACTCGGCCGGGTCATGTGATGGGATAAAGACTGCACCGTCGGGGGTTCTGCGGCGTCTCCAGCTGCACTTCTGGGTTTCTGTCGGGAAAAAGTCCTCCATCCGAGGCAGACAAACATGGCCGACCCTGCTAAGTGTTTGGGGGAAGGGGGGCTGCAGCGTGTGTGTGTGTGTGTGGGGGGGGGATTCCTTCCCAGCTTCCTTAGAACAACACTTGTCTGCGAGGAGCGGCGCTGAATGGCGGCCGAGCTGCGAGCCGACACCCGAGGGGCCGGGGAAACGGCCGTCCGGACGGGATTATTGCCAGAGCCGACGACCTGTTTGCTTAACCTCCTCACCCGACCCCTGAGGAGGGGTCAAGGTAGCCGGGCCGGCGCCCCCACGCCGCCCTTGCTCCTCTCCTGCTGCTCCCTGCGAGCCCGTGAAGCGCTCCTCCCTCTGCTTTCCCACACAGCGTCGTTACCTCGATTACATCACACGTCATCAAGCACGCCAGGGATTCGGGCTGGTCGGGGTGTTCTCTCAGGGCCAGATGTATGGCTGGCTGCAAGGCTCTGTGTGTGTGTGTGTGTGTGTGTGTGTGTGTGTGTGTGTGTGTGTGTGTGTGCGTGTGCGTGTGTGTGTGCGCGTGTGTGTGTGCGTGTGTGCGCGCGTGCGCGCGAAATTATAATCT
>CAAKHD010001931.1:1602-27709 GCA_901007705.1 Fistularia tabacaria
GGGTTAATCATTATTCAATAAGTTTCACTTAAGAAATTTAGACGCGTGAGAAAGTGTGTGTAGGTGCGTGTGTCCATACAAACATGTGTGTGTGTGTGTGTGTGTGTCGGGGAGAATGATTTCTGTCAATCACTTCACGGCTGCGAGCAGAAGCTTTAGCATGAGATGCTGTCTGTGTTTACCGGTGTGCTTGTGCGTGTGCTTGTGCGTATGCGTGTGTGTGTGCGTGTGCGCGTGTGTGTGTGTGTGTGTGTGTGTGTGCGCGATGGGCGAGTGTGTGTCCACGTGCGCTGTAAAATGTCGAACAGTCGATCTCATGAATATCCAGGACTCTGACGGCCTTGAAAAGCATCATCTTAAGAATATTGATTTTTTTTCATTGAGATGCAAAAAATACCCAGATCTTTATCATTATTAATATATATGTATATATTAATATATATATATATATATATTATAATATATGTAGATTTATTTGTATACGTACATCTATATATATATATTATATATAATATATTATATATGAAAAATATATACTTTTCCTTTTTTGGTTTTAAACGAGTGGGAAAATGCAGAAGGGTCAATATTGGCCCGTCTTATCTTTAAATGTTAGAAATGGTACTCATATTAAAAAATAAAAAAATCTAATTTAAAGCTAAAAAAAACTAAAATGGCCATAAATGTATTTTCTTTATGTAAAATGAAGAAAACATAATTTAATAATTTAATTTGTTTTTCTTTTTGTAAATGATCAATAGTTCTTCTATATAGCGTCTATTTTAGACCTGTGAGCAGATATCGGGGGGAATAAAAGAGGATTATTTTATCTTAGCTTAGCTTAGCTTAGCTTAGCTTAGCCTAGCTGCATAACCACTTTTTCTATATTTTCCAGCCGCAGCATTTAAATACAACTTAAGACTAACACTTAGATTGACCTATATTTTCAGGGAGATCATTTCCTGGAGTTTTTTTTTTCCTATATGCACGATCAGCTGGTGGTATTTTACAGCGCTTGTGTGTGTGTGTGTGTGTGCGTGCGTGCGTGCGTGCGTGCGTGCGTGCGTGTCCGATCAAAAGCATTTACTAGTGTTGGAAACAACAGTTGCAATCATGTTTACCTTCGACTGGAATGACTTTAAAACGAACTTGAAAAATAAACTGTAAACTGAACAAAGCATAACAGAGGTTATAACAACCATCATAACAAACGAAAAGAAATAATAAGCTTACAAATCCTACTTTTAAACGAAACGTGTGTGTGTGTGTCGTTATTTGCCTCCTTTACTTCCTTGTTTTTAATTGAGGCGTTCGAGGGAATCAGAAAGTGGAAAGTCGTCCTCAAGGAAATAATATTATAATGTGAAATAATAGTAAGACCTTCAATATTTGTATTCCACTTTAGATACATATATATCTATATATTTATATATATATTTTAATTTTTACTTTTTTTATTTATATATATAAATCTATTATAATTTAAAAATGAAATTGTTTTATTTTTTTTACTACTTTTATTCCCAGCTAAATCAATGTTACTGTTAGATTTTCAAAATAAAATGTAAAAAAGGGAATTTTATCCATGGAATGCTGTAGTTTTCAACACCCAATTCATATTTTTTCCAATTAAATACAAAAAACTTTTTTTTTTTTACATTCTAATACATTTTGGGAATCAAATCAAACCATTTTATTTTTGAAAATATGCCTTTTAGTCAGCATGAGGGGAAAAACACAACTTCCTGTCTTATTAAAACTACAAATATACAAGTTTTTTTTTGTTTTTTTTTTATTATACTCTAAACCCCGAGCAGATGAGAGGACATTAAAGAGGCAAGCTGTTGCCTTTGGATAAGATTTCAAAGTTTTCAGAACTCAAATATCTTAATGAGAGATTTTTTTTTAATTTATTTTTTTTATTAACCGACCGAAGCAGTTGGGTAATATGATTAGAAGTTCGACGTTCTCTTTAGAATTTACTTAATTCATTTACTCGTTTAATTATCGTCGTTTTCGGCTCCGCGCTGGAAAAGACGGGCGAACGCTTCAATAAAAACAAAGGGATCCCGTGCACGTTCGCGTTCTGGCCAGCAGGGGGAGCCGGTGAGCTCGGGCCGCTTGACCTGCAGGTCACCGCCGACCGTCCACCAGCCGGGAATCGAACCGTCAACCCTCCTCTTCCTCTCACAGCCAACAATGATGGTCCTCCAGTTCAAGGTAAGTAAAATACTACTACTACTACTACTAATACTACTACTACAACTAATAATTATAATAAGAATAATAATAAAAAGCAGCTTCTGGGTGAGTTTGATCCTTTCAGTCCACCGAGTAGATTTTATCCTCCATCTTTAATGATGTTTTTAGAATTTTATACCCGGCTTATGTATTAAAGTACACAGTTTACTTTTTTTGTTGTATTTATGCTGCATAGATATTTATTTCCATGAAATTGCATGATAATCTATTTTGTCCAATGGTGATCAAATCATAGTAATTAAAAAAAAGCAAAAAAAGTAGATTTGAATAATGTAAACCTGTAGTTTTTTTGTGTTGTTTTTTTTTTGTATTACTTTAAAAAAGTTAATAACAAAATTTTGTCTTAAGTAAATAAAACAAATAAATCACCGAATTCATCTGGGAGATGTAGGGATGAAGAACCAGATAGTAAAAAATGCGTGCAAAATGTGCATATTAATATATATTTATATATTTATGTGAAATTCCTGGCATTCTTAAAAATCTTAAATTCTTCTCAAATTATACTTCAACAACGAAGTACTGTGTTGAATGGCTGTTGAAGTATAATTTGTCGTATCTATTGTATATTTGTATGATGTATATTCAAATTATGTATATATTCACCCAAAAGAACGTAATTAGAGTGATTTATTTACGAAAAAACGATTTCAAGTACTTCAGGTCAACGAGTACCTATAATACTGCATCCTATCCTATGCCATTTGTTATTATTTTTATCATATTCATGATATTATCACTATATTATTATTGTACAGTAGGTGGGTTTAATACACAGTAGGGCGTGTACTCGGATGCTCTCGTTGGATGTCAACGCTGCCGCGAGATTATGTTTCACAATAAACGCCCCGTCACCGTTTTCCCGCCGCCGGGAGGAGGAAGGCGATCCGATCAATGAGTCAAAATACCCCCGAACTCCCCAAGCCGTCCGAGAAGCGACTCCATTTGATGACATTGTATTTATTTTTGGCAATATTATTCTTTTCTTTTCCAGTAATTAGAATGAACCGCTCAGGCAGTGACTTCAGGACTCCGAAACGCCGAATCACCCCCTTCCTGGAATGTCCTCAGGTCTGAGAGAACACCATGATTTCAACAGACCTGAATCACCCACTTATAATCCCATCATTTCTCATCTGTCGATAAAATATAGAAAAAACAGCAAAATGTCTAAAATGACTCAGGAGATACGAAGAACACAGAGATTTTTTTTTACTTTTGTCATCTCAGGTGTTTCCTTGGAAATGTTAGAACAAGACGAAACATCTTTTTATTTTGTGCTTTTTTTTATGAATCAGCACTTTTTCCAGACATCAGGCTTCAGTTCAGACCAGAGAGACGTTGAACCCAAGTTTCATAATTTAAATCGTGAACACACTCGAACTCCCTGATACGCACGTTTGATTTTTTTTTAGTTTTTGAAACACGAAAATTTAAAAAATGTAATTCAAAATTTAAACACAAATTTAAGTAAAACATGAAAAATAAACATCAAATAAAAAAAAAAAAAACAGAGAAAAAGATTGAGTGTATTTACACAGGTTCAAATTTCGAGCCTTGCTTTTGCAGTACCGGTGTTGTCCACTAGATGTCGCTGTTCAGGCGCGTCAGAAGGTGGCGCTCTCGGATGCCCTGCCTTGTAATCCCCCGCCTGAATACATAAATCCATTAAAACTACAATAGCCATTGTGTAACCCCGGGTTACTGGGATTAAACATGCAGATTTATTTCACCGTGTCACCGTGACATAATCGTTTTATCCCCGCCGCGCTCACCTGCTTCGCCAAGATGGCGATGGTTGCGGGGGTGGGGGGAGGTGGCGAGAAGGTCAGGGTCAGGGAGAGGAAACAAAAGCGAAGGCTGCCGGAACGTCGCTTCGGCAAATAATCGTTTTCGCACCCAAGGTCTCGGCGTGGCAGGGGCGGAGGGAGGGGGGGAGGCGGGGAGCATCTCCGCCTGCGTTCATTTATCACGGCGCCGCAGGCGGGAGGGAGAACCTCCCGTCCTTCGACGCGTGTTTGTTTTAGCGGGAAAGCAATGTTCTGCTTGGACAAGCTTGTAAACACGGGGCTGTTTACAGCCGGCCGCTTTCAACGGTATCGGAAACGCGCAGGGCTCGGCTTACCCCTCCGACATGACAATTGCCCCCCCTTCCCACTCCGTTGGCCTCGGGTGATAAACAGCAACGCTAGCGCTCTTTCACACGCCGGGTTTTATTCCCTTTATTGATTAATTTTCCATGATCTCAGCTTCTGACATTTTCGGCTAACTCATGCACAGCCTTGCTGATTTTTTTGCTGATTTTATCGGCATATTTTCCTTTTGTTTTTGCGGGCAAATATTTACTGATAATCAGAAAATAAACAGACAAGAACTTCCCAACCAAGCTAATTTTTCATAAATTTTCTTCTGTTTACTAATCGGGATTTTTCTTTTTTCATTCATTCATTCATTCATTCATTCATTCATTCATTCATTCAATCGTAATCTGTCAGAATTGAACTGACAACTTTTAGATATTTACTGATAATCAGAAAAAAGCGGACAAAACTCCCAAATCAAGCTAATTTTTAATATATCTTCGTCTGTTTATTTAGCGGTATTTTTCTTTTTTCATTCATTCATTCATTCATTCATTCAATCTGAATCTGTTGGAATTTAACCAACAACCTTAAGATTTTTACTGATAATCAGAAAAAAACAGACCAGAACTTCCCAATCAAGCTGTTTTTTCAAATATTTTCTTCTGTGTATTTCGTGGGATCTTTCTTTTTTCATTCATTCATTCATTCATTCATTCATTCATTCATTCATTCATTCATTCATTCATTCATTCATTCAATTGGAATCTGTCAGAATTGAACCAACAAGCTTTAGATATTTGCTGATAATCAAAAAAAAAAACAGTTGTGCATAAATTCATTTGTTCACTCATTCATTCAGCCTTTGTGCCGTCAATCCCCTTCTTACAGGGTCACGGGCCTGGAGCCAATCACTGCCCGTCATCTATCCAGGAGGCGGGGCTTAACCCAGACAGAGGTCACCTGGAGACCGAGGAGAAAAACTCCTGGAGGAAAGCATCCCATAAACTCCAGGGAACGGTGGGTTGACGATTCCCTCGGTGACGGGATGTGTCCAGAAAATAGATCTTTGTTTATTTTATAGATAGCTTTTCATCTAATACACACTTTGGTTTGAGTTTAATCACACTTTAAAAAAAAAAGGCAATATCTTGCATCATTTAATCATTGATTCATTAATATATATATATTATTTACATAGTGTGTGTGTATCTATCTACACTTATACATATTTACCAGGAGTGAATCACTTTTTTTGGAAAAAATGCATTTTCTTGTATTTTTTTTAAACCTATTTTTTTTTTTTTTAAATGTATCTATTCATTTATATGTATATTATTCTACGGGTGTGTGTATGTATACACATGTACACTTTGACCAGGAGTTTAATCACACTTTTTGGTGAAAAGAACTGCTTCTTGGATTTAATTTATTTATTTATTCATTTTTTGTATTTGTATATTTTTTATGTGTGTGTGTGTGTGTGTGTGTGTGTGTGTGTGTGTGTGTGTGTGTGTGTGTGTGTGTGTGTTTGTGTGCGTGTGTATGTATATATAATTATTCTTGTGTGTTCATTATTTATATGGTTGTCGGTGTGTGTGAAGGAGGAGTTTAATCACTATTTTTGGAAAAAAGGGGAATATCTTCCTTTTTTTTTTAAACATAATTATTTATTTTATTATCTATTTATTCACTGATATGTATATTATTTATATGGGTGTGTATATGAGTACACACCCACATATATCATTTCTGACCAGGATTTTAATCAATCCTCTTGCCGGAATGCAACTTCCTGCATTTTATTTATATATTTATTCATTCATTCATTCATTCATTCATTCATTCAGGTTTTAATCTATTTATTTATCATGTATTAATTCTTATTTTATTTTAGCCTGCTCCATCCAACCCTTTCCTTTTAACCCTATATTAAATGATAAAAGGATTATAATCAAAGTAGTACAATATCCCAATACGGAGTAGTATAGAAATGTAAAAAAACTGATTATTTCAAAAGATAGATAACAACAAAGTCGTAAAATTAAGTGATTATAGTAAAGAATGGTAAGTATTAAAAAAGATATGGTTAGATATGGTATAGTAATTGTAAAAAAAAAATTAATTGTAATCATTTTGAGAAATAGATGATCATAAAAGTAGTAAATCATGGTAATATAGTATAGTATGGTAGTGTAAAAAAACTACGATTAGTTTTATAAATGAATGATAATAAAAGTGGTAAACTATCGTAATATGGTTTTGTATAGTAATGCAAAAAAACGGATTATTTTAATCAATATATTACATTAAAAGTAGTAAAATATAGTCATATGGTATAGTATAGTCATGTAAATAACTGAATATTTCAAAAATAGATAATCATGAAAGTAGCAGAATTTGATAATATAGTACAGCATAATCATGGTGACTATGTCAAAGGTCCAAAGTGTCACAACCAGGCAGCTCCTGATGTGTCCTTATCCTCTTTAAAAAAAAGAAGAAGAAGAAAAAACGTTTTCCAACGAAACAGATGATCCCTGTGTGTCAGCGGGTGACGAGGCCAGGGAGGGTCCTCCCACTCGACCTTATGGCTCCCCCTTTTCTGGGCGGGTGGGGTGGCGGTGGGTGGGGGCGCCACGTGAGCCTCGGCGTCCTCGAGCTCGACATACGGGCGGCCGCGTCAACGTGTAGACACGCGTTGGGACTGGTTGGCAAACACTGGAAATAAGCAGGCTGAGTGATGCAGCATCTTCCGAGCGCACGGCGGGGTGAAAGCTGTCTGACTCACCGTCACGTCGCCGCACCTCGGGACACATTCGGAAAACCCTGGCGCAACTCCTGAGTCATCGGGTCAGAGGCGGGAGGGCCAAGAAGCGGACGGGGGAAACGTGACACGCATAAGCTCGTCCGGGGGAGTTCTTCGTAGAGGATGTTCCCCCCCCCCCCGATTCAACGGCGCTGAGGCGACCAGCTGTCAATCACGTGTAACCCGTGCCTCAAAGGGACTAGCATACTAAAGAAACGACTTTTTCCCCTTTGCAAATATTTTATTTGGTATCTTTTGAATTCAGTGACTATTCGAACAAACCTATAAAGTTGTAAGAAATTAAGCAGAGCTCAGGAATAAAAGAAAATAACAAATCCTTGAGCCTTGATTTATTTCACCGTTTTTGGAAATGGTGAAATAACCCTGAACTCAAAACAGCGAGAAACTTCTGTCAGAATTTGAAGAAACCGACTAAAAACCGCCGCTAATTCCAACTTCAATCTTGAAATGGTAAAATGAGACTTTCCCCGTGTCGAGTGGGTGACGCTCTCAAGTGCAACTGGGATTTTGAATTGAAAAAGATGCATTTTCATTTGAAATTCTATAATTGACTCCTTTGTTTCGTTGTTAATTCTTCGACTGATCAGTATAATGAGGCCAGCTTGCCCTAAGGACTGCTTGCCAATGACCATAATACTCAGCCACCTCTTCTTAATAGAGGTGCGCGTTGCCAGTTGGGCGGGTTTCCACTCAAAATTTCGTGCTTCTTTTGATCAAGCTTGGCTTGGAAGATGTAAATTTGGGCTACGTTTGAATACACATGGTGGGTTTTTTTTTAAATACGGCAGAACCTCGGCTTACCAACGTCCCTGATCACCGATAAACTGGCCTACGAACAATTTCGATAAAATTTTTAATTGACCCATCAACACACAAATGAACAAATTTGCGTGCTTTTGCTTTTTCGCAGTTCTAGCGTAGCAGCGGTCGTGCGTGCTATTCTGCGTTCTTTCCAGCGTTCATCGTTGTGTTCTCCTGTAATAACGCTTTTTTTTTTTTCTCAGGAAGTAAGCCTTCATTGTGCCTCACCCCCAAAAAGTTTCAAGTGCTCGTGATAGCGGTGTTAAGGAGAAGAATGAACAGAATGAATAGAAATAAGAAATAATAGCTAAACGTGAGAGCACTGCTCGTGTTACAGATCTCGTCAAGCACTAACACATGGCAAAGTTTACCATCTGAACAATCCTGAAGAATAAAGACGCGCTACAGATGGTTGATGTGGCTAAAGGGTAAGCATGTTAACCATGCAAAGGTCTCGAGTCGTAGATGAAGTAGAAAAGTGATTGTTAGTTTGGATGAATGAAAGACAGCTTGCTGGAGATAGCATTAGCGAGGGTCTCATGTGCGAGAAGGCTTCACTTTTCTTGATTTAGTGAAGGCAATGCAGAGTACAAGTGCTGGCAAGAAGAGAAAGAACACCAGAAACAGTAATTATTACGGTTATCTTTAATTGTATGTTTGCCACAGATAAAAACATTAAAAAAAACTTTCAAAAGACTACAGTTTGTTTTTTGGGGGCTGGAAAACAGATCAATTGGATTTCCATTGATTTAAATGGAAAACACTGATTCAGTTAGCGAATATTTTGTCAGCAACTTTACCAAAAAAAAGTTTTGTCTGATGGTTGAAAGCACATGGTCAAAATAACTAATATTCGATGGACGCAAGTTCTATCCAGTGGTGCTAGTAATAAGAGAGGGCTCGACTGGTTTGGCTACCGGCTAATTCTTGTGTGTAACATCATTGAACGGTCTGTCTTTGCTGCCAAGCTAGGAGCTGGCTAGCATCACGATGCTTTTGCCGATGCTGTTAAAACTTCTGCTGTACCGAAGGGATCGGTTACGGGTTAAAGCACGATAAAAGACTTGAAATGCTGTGACTTTAGGAATTCAACCGAACTGTGTGCCATCCACTGCTAGCTTGACAACCTGCAAGAACTGGGAATGAGAAAAAAAGATCAATGACTGAAATGATCCGTAAATGGATCCACATTCTATTAAATGTACCAAATGTACCAACACAATGTACCAACACAATGTACCAACACAATATGTAATCTCACTGTTCTTGCACACTAAAGTTCTTTATGCGATAATAAACGTATTTATTTGCGTATGTATTGTGTTTTTTTCACAAGGTAGCCCATTTTTGTACATTTAACCTATTATCATCCACATTGGTGCATTTATTGGCATTTCATTGATATATATATTTTTTGGGGGGAGGGGGTCGTTCTTTATTAATTTTTATTTATGGCGCTTTTTGATGGTATATAACCCGATTAGATAAGGAATGGGCTTTAAATTTTAAGTTTTCAGAGACTGTTATTTAATTTAGCTGCAATCTATGTTGTTGATAAAATAAAATGAAAAAATCGTCTTAGTATATTTTCGTGTTTCTTTTTATTTTTATTACCTAGAATGCTCTGCCCTCCCACGGAAGCCTCTTATAGCCAAAAAGTATAGCGATGAAATGCGCATACTATAACCAAATTAAGTAGTTAACCAAATGTACCACTTTTAAGGGAATCGAAGTTATACACAAAGGAAAACATAAAATGTTTTTTTTTCTTTCGAAGAAAGGAAGTTGAGCCCTCCTGTGCTCCGTTAACGGCTGTCATTAGCATCACAGCTTCCTGCAATCAACGCCACCCGGCGTGGCGGCTAGCTAATTGTAGAGTGGCAGTGCCAGCGGGAAAAGCCACTAAACGAGACAGAAGTTCATGAAGGCAGTGGACATCGTTCATTTCACGGATTACAAAGCATTTTTTTGTCGTTTTAATGGATTTTTTAGCGAACTGTTCGCCCCCTTCTTCGGATAACACATCTTCGGTGAGTTAAACGCTGGCGAAGGAGTTGTGAGCCATCGGTCATTATCTGTTTACCGCTAGCTAGCTATCATTAACGTTGCCAGATAAGCCTGACAATTTCCAACTTAAGTTGCCAGATAAGCCTGACAGTTTCCAGCTGAATCACGAATTCAATTTAAAAATAAATCAATAAAAAAAAAACTTAACCTTGCTTGGAACTGGGTAAAACCATCACACACGGAACTGTGAACACGTCAATAGCGATCATTTTAACTGCGTCAGTTACAAAGACTACGGTCAAATCTGCAGGGCAACTGCAAGAAATTGAATAAGAGCCGTAGAAAAATGATAAATAAAGCGAATTCATAAACAGGAGGATTATGTGCCACCTAGAAGAATGACAAAAGGATGAAAATATTCTAAATTCCAAGAAATATACACACAAAATTGAAAAGGAATGTTGATAATAATTGCCAGATTTTGCAAACACATTCTGCAGTTATTGTTCTCGCATTGAATAGCATATTGATTCCCTTATTAGTAATTTCACCCGCTTTTTTATTCTTAATCCTGATTCTGGCAGGTTGTCGAGCGAGCAGCATGCATACATTTTTATGCCATGAATGGTATACAATGAGGTTTCAAGCCTAAGTTCAGGTTCATCAGTTGTCAGCCCTGCCGGTTCAACGACGCTAAAAGGTACAATGCTATTCGGTACAGAGGCGCGTCCTCGAAGCCGTTAGCAGCCAAAGTTTTATTTCTCCCCAAAATAAATTATGTTTTCAAGAGCGGCCCAAATTTTTAGTTCTCCTGCTTGGATATTTTTTTTTTCTCAAATCCAGCTAAATTGTTTTTCTTTTGAGAGGGGGGACCTTGGCTGGAATGATCTCCGTCCCGCCTTTTGAAAAATAAAAAATAAAAAATTCCAGCAGAGAAACAAACCTAGGACAGAAGTCGAGTCCAGGACACCCTGAATTATTTACTAGACGGGAGGCAAACAGATGCAAAATTGCAGTCGATACAGCAGGATTTTGATCAATAATTCTGGTTTCTGTTCAGGGCTTGTTTTTTCTGCCGTATTGTGAATTCATTTGAATATGCGATTGCCAAAGCCACTTGAAAATATACTGCTATCCCTGGTCCTCAGGGCTCCTGGTTTGGAGATGCGATTTGATGCTGATATTTAAAGTGATTTTTCACAGATTTCCTGATAAAATTATGGCAATTTCCCCATTTCCATTCAGGTAAATTCGTTTCCATTTAAATTTTAATCGCCGCTGACACTTTGCTCATCTGTTTTTTTTTTGTAATGATACACTGACAATCAGAACATTTCTTCATTTTGTTTTTTTCTCTGTATTTTCATGCGGCTGTCGGCATTGTCTTGGAAAACAAATTCTTTTTAGGCAACTTTGACATTTTTCGGTCATTTCTTTTCACATTTAGATCTTGCAAAGTGTTAATGTTCTTGTTGTATGTTTCTTGTACACCCCCAATATATAAGACTGCTGTTGGCTAATTAGGTACCGTATTTTCCAGACTATAAGTCGCACCAGCCAAAAATGCGTAATGAAGAAGAAAAAATTATCAGTTGCACCAAACTATAAGTCGCATGTTTAGGTGAGAAATTAATTTTATAAAATCAGAGACCAGGAACAGACATTTCATCTTTAAAGGTAAGTCACAGTTATAACAATAGAATGAAGAACAACAGGCTGAATAGGTGTCTGGTGTGTTAATGTAACATATGAACAGTTATTCAGATAACTACAGCATAAACAACATTGCATAGCAAGTTTAGCAAACTCTCCAAATCACTAAATCCATTGAATTCTTCATCCTTGGTGTCATTCCTAAGCAACACCACCAACTCGGTAGGTAGACGGCACGTCGCTTCCTCTTGCGTGGCTGTCGTCAGATTCAATATTAGTTCCTTGTTACCTCGAGCTTTTAGCCCGCGATTAGCTTTTGTTTGCTTTCTTCAGTGCAGTTCGAGTATCCTCCGCTTCTTGCCAGTTCCTCACAAGTTTTTCGCTCGCTCCAAACCTCTTTCTGCTGCTCGATGACTGTTTTCAACTCACTACTTGCAGCTCGTAATCTGCAGAATATGATTTTCTTTTTGGGGGCATTTGTGCTCAGTCTTTTTCAGTTGTCTTTATAAGTTGATGTTTAAATTTTAACTTTTCAATGGTACAGGAGGAATAGAGCGCACTCTCGCGGCTATCACTGTGAAAATAACAAAAATGTGAAATTACCATATATATTAATATATAAGCACTTGAGTAGAAGTCCCTGGAACAACCGAACAATGAAAAAAACGTATAGTCCGAAAAACTGACTTTTAGGTTGACTTTTAGGTTGTTAGCTTGTTTGTTGGTTGTTGAAGTGCTTGTTAGCTCCTTCATAGTCTGACTTGGGCTTCTAGATGTGTTTTACCTGGGATTTTGGCACAAGGAACAGTTACATCTTGTGTATTAATGAATATTGTATTGCAAGTGCTGTACAAGTGAGAATGGTCAAGAATAGCACGCAAATAAACAAAGACACAAGTTCAATTTATTTATTCCACCTGTCCTGTAATGGGAGGTTAGAAGCATCGGATGAACCTCCTGCATGTTTCTGGAACCCGGAGGAGCCAAAACTCCAAAGGGGATGGAGCCAGGGACCTCTTCGCTCTCAGGCAAAAACCCATTTTAAAGGAAGTCCCGTTTTCTTTATTCAATTTCTTCCCTCAGTTTGCTGTCAAAAGTCTTGTCCTTATGGCTCCTCTCTCACGCTCTTCTTCCACACAGATTCCTCCAGGCATCTTTCGGCCGTCTGTCTTATTGTCCAGCGCCTCCTCTCGTCCCCGTGAGCTTCGCTCGCCTCCGGATTTATGCTTTTCATATTAGTCACCGCCTGGTTTGCTCCTCTCCAACCTCATCACATGACCCCGTCCGCCTCTAAGTTTAGCACTAATCCTCCCTTTCCCTTGATGGTTATATTTATTCTGCCTGACACACACAACCATACGCTACACAATGCAGCACTTTTTTGACTTACTACGGCGCCGTGTCCTCATATGGTGGATATTACCTTCCGTGCTCTCTAAACTTTGTTTTTTTGTCCTGATTCGTTTTTTTTCTGTGCCTGCCTGTGGCGAATTTTCTGGAAAAAAAATAATTTCTAAAAAGACCTGAATCTGAGACACAATAAAACTTGAATTTTTTATGATAACCGTTAAAGGAAATCCTATTAAAGAAAAAAAAAAAAAAACATGGTACACATTTACTGCAGTTATGTAGATGGTGAAAATGATTTTATTCCGCCATTTCCTATCTGTTGCATCCTTCATTCAGAAAAATAATAATTTGATTCTGATATTATGGACGTTTTTCTTTTTTAGGCAATGTCTCGCTGGAATATTCGGTTGGTCCGAGGCGAGTTTATCATTTGTGACCATTGAGATGGTTTCGCTAACCAATTTGTTTACGCTCGGTCGGAGCTAGCCGTCATGCCGTCACAAAAACAAAAGAGAAGAACTGCGGCTCTGAAAGTGCTAATCATGATATAATTCCGCAGCGAAGGACGAATGCTGTGTTTATTTTCAGGGAAAGCTAATCCCCTCCTTCATGAATAACTCTGAACTTTTTTTGTAACTTCCGCACCAAAGTGATCATTTTTGAATAAACCAAACAAGGTAAAGTCAAACCAAATCAATCTTTTCAACTGCAATCACTGTAAATACCATAGATCCGAGCCCCAAAAAACATCCTCCACCTGTTTGAAACTTTCTTATGGGTTTATTTGTGGCAGAAATACAGAAAGGAATTAAAGATAACCTTGATTATTATCAAGTCATCTTTTATCGTGCTTTAACCCACAACAGATCCCCCAGGTACAGCAGAAGTTTTAACAGCATCGTGATGCTCGCCAGCTCCTAGCTTGGCAGCAAAAGGTGACCGTTCAGTGACCATTCAATTAAACACAACAATTTCACCATGTGCAGAGGCTGGCCCTCAAAGAGGCTAAATTAGTAGGAAAACTGGCCGAGCCCTCTTTTATTACCAACACCATTGGATAGAACTCGTGCCAATCACATATTGTTTATTTTGACCACGTGGTTTCAACCATGAGGCAACACCTTTTTTAGTAAAGTTGCTATCGTTCGCTGACGAAATGTTTCCAATTGAAATCAGTGTAAATCCAATTAATCCATTCTCCTGCCCAAAAATCATACTGTATTCTTTTGAAAGTTTTTTTTTGTGTTTATCTGTGGAAATGAAGATAACCTTAATTGTTTCTCTTCTTGCCAGCACTTGTACCCTGCATTTCCTTCTTCTAAGACTCGAGACCTTTGCTTGGTTAACACAATCACCCCTTTAGCCACAACAGCTGTCTTTAGCGCATATTTGTTCTTCACGATTGTTCAGTTGGTTGACTTAGCCATTTTGTAGTGCTGGTTGAGATCTGTTACACAAACACCACTCTCATGTTTAGCTATTATTTCTCCCTTCAGATCAACGAAAAATTCTTAACTTCTTAACGTTGCTATAGCTGGCACTTTTCACTTTTTTGGAGCCATAATGAGGGCTAATTTACTGAAAAAAAAAGCACAAAAAGAGGGTTCTAACAGTCGAAAACGTCGATGAATGACGCACAACTGCCGCTACGCTACAATGCCACAATGCGGAAAGCCCGCCAGTTTGTTCGTTTGTGTGTTCGCGCACCGAGACTCGTTGGCGGGTCGACTCAAAATTTGATAGAATACTCTGTTCGTGGGCCGATTTGTTCACGATGAGGAGCGTTGGTAATCCAAGGTTCTACTGTCCTCACATTTGATTGTCATTTGATTGCTATTTGATCGTCCAACGCAAATCTACCTGTGATCAACCGGGAGCCTGAAGGTGCGTCAGATGGAGCCGCCCCTCGTCCGAAATCATTGCTATTTTTCTAATTAGCAATGAAACGCTCGCGAGCTTGGTGTCTTCAATGCGTCCCTTTCGGTAAACCCTCACGAACTTTGAAGAAATGACTCATTTCCGCCCTGAAACTCCCCGAACCGGCGCAGCCATCAGCTCTTTGAGTCACGACAGCGACGCTATTTCGCAAATGAATCAAAATATATTTAAAAAAAAAACACTGACGTCACACAAAGCCTTAATTTATTTAAGTTCTGAATGAATATAAAGTAAATCTGATGTCCAAAAGTTATGATTTTAGTATCCTAGTTGTGTTCTAGCGTAGATCCGCAGCGAGAGTGTGGGGCAGGTGGAGGGATACCGACAGAGGTGGGCGTCTGCCCTGAAGAAGAAGTCAGCCGCAGCAAGGCAGAATTCGTTTGCGGGAATGAGAGGGACCCAAGTGGAACGGCGAAGCTGCAGGGAGTGGAGATAAAGGAGAAGGAGGGTTTTTAAGTGCTTAGGGTCGACAGTCCGGAGCGGCGAGGAAGAGGTTGGGAAACGTGTGCAAGCAGGTCGGAACGGTTGGAGAGAAGTGTCAGGCGTGATAAAAGAGTCTGGAAACGGTGGTGGCGGGGGAGGTCGGGGGATCTGAGATGAGGAAGGGGCGGAAATGCCGAGGTTCTCTTTAGGAGTGAGGACGATGGATAGGATCGGGAGCCCTTCAGACGTTCATGCCACCCGCCTCACCTGTAAAGCGTCCTCGATTTGTGAGCGACGCCAGCCATCCCGCACACAGCCTGTTCAGAGGGAGAAGCTACCGGAGCCCACGTGCCCGCTCTGACAGTATATCGCAATATTCCCCCTTTTTTAAATTTTTTTTTTTATGCACGACTGCCTCTTTGCACTGTCACGGAGAAAACCATCATGCTGCTACTGCACCATGTACCATTATGGTATTACTGACTGACCTTTGCACTGAACTCTACAAAAAGAAAAAAAAGCCTCTGCTGCTACTCTCTCATGTCGTCACATCTGTCATCTTACCACCTTGCAAGCAATTTGTATCTGCATGCACTTTTTACTTCATATGTTATAGTGTAATGTTTACTGTTTAATTTAACACTGCACTTTGCTGTTAATTTGCACTCTGTTATTGTTATTATTATTATTTTGTTAATTCACATCACCGTGGGATTGTGAGAAAAGTCTTCTCGATTCCTGTGTGTGTGTCCAGTACATGCATGCATACATTTTTGTACGTTGTGCGGTAGAGTTTACCTGCATCGACCCGCGTTGCCTTTGCGATCGACCAGTAGATCGGGATCGACGTGTCTGGTGCCTCTGCGTTAGAGGATCGGGAGATAAAGTCAGACTGGGATAGTTCAGATATGTGCACAGGAGGGATAGTGAAGATGTCTGGTAGAAGGATGCTGAGATGGGAACTGCCGGGACGAGAGGAGGACCAGAGAAGAGGTTTAGGGATGGAATGACAGAGGTCAAAGATAGTTGGTGTGAGAGGGAAAGGGTTAGATGATTGGCCGTGGCGACCCCTGAAGGAAAGGACAAGCGGATTTCAGAGTCTGAAGATCATATTTGTACATTGCAGCCTCTTGTCTTGACCTTTGACCCTAACTGTCAGAACCTGCTTCCACATCGTGTGTGAAAATACAGTCAATTGCAAATTTGTCCAAATTCATCTAAATGAGGTTTTCATTGAAACGTCTCCATTCATAATCCGGGTGTTTGGCCATCTATTGATTTCCATTCACCCAATACTTGTAAAATACTTGTCTCATTATTTCAATCAATACTTTTATAATTTTCATTCTGTCATGAGAGATGAGATGTACTTTAATGATCACATGATTGGGAAATTGTTTAGCAGCAGCAGCAAGATATACAAGGACAAGACAGTGACAAGCTAAAATAAAAAGTAAAAAATAAAATAAACTCTGATGTGTAAAAGTATAAAGTATAATAAAAAAATCAATAAAATATAAAATAAAATGTCAATGCATTTTTGCCAATATACAGGAATAAATAATTAGCAAAGTGGCAATGTGAAGTAGTGCGGTAACTGGTTAGAGTGAGTTATTGTATAGGGTTATGACATGAGGTAGGAAAAAGCTTATCTTAAAAAAAAAAAGGTAAATAATAACAAGATCTTGTTTCGGTGCAGAACTGAACGCTTCAGGCGCTCCTTTGTGCCCACGGCCATCAGACTGTATAACAGCAGTCTGGACGGGACACAACTCTGACTGCCTGGGGGGCATCTGTGCTACCGCCACCCCATCACTCCGTCACCCACCCACACATGTGGTGGCCATAACTACCACGAGTCACTTTGGTTCATTTAATTTATTTATTCTTGTTCATGTGTGTAAATGTGTATGTGTATATTTTGTATATTGTGTCTATGTGTATATATATTTATGTAGGTATTGGTATGTGTGTAAAAATGTATGTATACGTGTGTGTGGGAATGTATGGTGACTTTTGTACATATGTGTTTGCATTGATATATGTGTGTATATATCTTTCCTGTTTTGTTTTGTTTTTTGTTTGATCCCGTATGGGGATCCATAGAGTATTATCTTATCTTATCTTTCTTGCCTCCTTCACTGACATAATACCTCTTGTGCAAGAAGAATAAAAAGAATAAAAGACAGTTATTGATGTTGGGGGGGCAGAAAGGGGGTGGGTCATTTAGCAGCTCCACTGCCTGTGGACCTACACCTCCTCCCAGTGGAAGAGGTGACGTGCAGTGTGGTACTGGTCCCGCAGGAAGCTGTGGACTCGTAGCCCTAGCCACTACCTCGTCCTTCCAGATGTTGCACGTCAACCTCCGTAGGGGGACTCATCGTTGTTGCCGATGAGCCAGAGCGCAAATTTGACGATGGGGTTGTCGGGGAGGCCGACGTGTTAGTCGTGTGTGTCAAGTGTATATCACACATCTTTGGCGGGTCCCGGTGTTGGTAAGGTTGGACCAAGTGCGCCTGCCACATCTCACGTTCTGTGAGCCGTTCATCAGGAAGTCCATAACCCTACCGCATGGTTTGGATCGGAGTCCGTTTGGCCGGATGGTATTGAAAGCTGAACTGAAGTCAACAAAGAGCACCTAGCATAGGTGTTCAAGAAGAGTGTGGAGGATGCTAGCCATGGCGTCCTGCGTCGACCTGTTCTCCCCATATGCAAATCGGTACGGAACCATACCCTTTTTTTTTTTTTCCTTGAAATAAATGAAGAAGCTGTGTAGTGGGAAACCGTGTTCTAAAGTTGAGGATGTGAATTTGGAGCGAAGAAAAAAACAACTACTGAGGGTTCAGTGTCTTGCCCAAGGGCACGATCAGAACTGGTGAATGAAACGACAACTTACCAGGTGGAAGGATGGCCGCTCTACTGCAGCCCCAGACCCCCGATGTGACCGAAATTCATGCGTTTATTTCAGATCAGCTACGTCGTCCGGCGCCATCTCGAATCCACCTGGACCCTTCGGAGATGAACGCAGCCCCAGAAACCCCCTTTGTCTCCATAAATCAGAGCGTTAATTAAGAGCAGGGCTGTTCATTTATTCGTCTGCGTTCATCGGGGCGCAACTGAGCGCGTGCGTTCATTTGAGTGACCTCGCCTGACTCGGCTTGGTGAGGCGCCGACAGAGATCCGGGTCCTGGAGGGTCCCTATGTGAAAAGACTTAATTACGATTTATTGAAATTACTTCTCGCTAAGTGTTTGATTAGTTTCTCGAAAAAATTAAAGAAAAAAAATTGTTTTCAGGTATGTAATTCTTGTGGTCAGAAAATGATCCTGTGTTGGAGAGTTTCTTGCTCCCTAATATTTTGCAAGTTTCTTTTCTTTTGGAGTAAGAAAAAAAAAAACAGAACATTTTACCAATTGATTTTCAGATTTTTTTTTAATTTTGCAAAAAGTGCAATGTCTTTTTTTTTTTTTTTTTTTTCGCAAATATTAGCTGACCTTTAGATCACTGGCAACATTTATCTAAAGTTGCCTCGAAAGCAATTTATTTCAAGTTCCACTTTTAACTTTCCCTGTTTACTTTTCAGTGATTAGTTTTGGCTCCTGGTTGAAAATGAATTACCTCGCTGTTAAATATTTCAGTGCTGTCTTACATATTCTTTTTATTTTTTTATTTTTTTAATTTACCGTCACATCACCTCCTGTGAGGTAATTGTTCAGCCATTTCCTGTTTCAATCTTTGCCTATGCACGTGCTCCAGGGACAAACTGTCGCACTCCTCTGGCAAATGTCAACGAAGCAATGTTCCCAGTTGTTAACGTTGAGAATCAACGTCCATTTCTGTCCTCGCTCTTTTTTCCTCCCAACCAGTCGAGACAGAAGGCCGCCCGCATTGAGCTCGGATTGGCCCGAGGTTGCCTCCCGATAAAAGGCAGCGTTTTCTCACCACTGGCGGGATGTTGGGTTTCTGTCAATCACTTTCAAGAGCACGGTCCAGAAAATGCCATGAGACAACTGTGCTGCGATTTGGCGCCATAAAAAAAAAATCTAACTGGTATTGACATTCGGGGCAGCCGGGGCTCAGTTGGCAGTGCGGGCGTCCCTCCAACGGCAAAGCTGGCCATTTCCATTCGGCACGCCTTCGACGCTTCCACGGGCAAGATGCCGAAACTCCCTCCCTCCCCTCCGTTCCCTCTCGATGGTTAGTGCCTAGCATGGCAGCGGCATCGGTGTGCGTGAACGGTTGAGCGTAACCAGATGTAGAGTGCTTTGGAACCACAAGGTGATGAAAGTGGAGACCAGGTTTGATTTGTATTCCTTCATATACAGTTTTTACGTCGTTGTCAACGAGGAACTCCCAAGTAATGCCGGGCTCACACCTTACGGTTTTCACGACCCGAGACTTCAAACTGAAAGTCGGAAGGATATTTTAGGAGTTTTACTGAAGTCGTAGAGCGCTTCTCAATTGCTCAGTATAAGGCAGTAAATAAAAATTCCGCTCCTCCGCATCAGCAGCTTCAAATTTCCGACCAGTTGCGCAATGGTTCTCAGACATGTCGGGAGCAAGGTGCGAGAACAGAATCATGTCGAGTTGTTCCCGCTTCTGGTATGGCACGTAGAGGCCTGAACTGCTATTCATTCAAGTAGACCCATTGTCCCTACAGAAGGACGCACTTTTCAGTTGAACCTTGACGCACAAGTGCTTCAAATTATGAGTTTTCTGAGATACATGTCTGTGGGGGTCAGTCTTCTAGGTCATGGTGAATTCTTATGGAAATCTTCTTGTCGTGGCAACTGGACTTATTCTCTTGAAGATGTTTCAGACCTTATCTGAGATGCTGCTTCAGTTTCTAATTTGGAGTTTCTGAATATATCTCGCAGGGTTGTGGGCGGGTTTAGGTTATGGTGGCTGGTTTTGTAAATAGAGGAGTTGATCGGCAGAAACTAGTTCTAAGGGGGTTGTTATGATAATGGGGTTGTTTTTCGTCGGGGACGAAGGAGCAACTTTTGGAGATTTACCTGGATTGGAATGTGAAAGGTAAAGGAGTGAAACCTGTTTGGTCACATGAACTGAGGCTCATGTGGAAGTGACCGGAGGCTGGCTCTGGCAGTGAATCTTTCCTGGTTGTTTGGAGGATGCTGACGGGGCCCGGTCTGTGTGTGCAAATCGTATTGACTCCAGTATGGCGTTATACGTTTGTGGAAGGTTGTGTCTGAGGCCCCCCTCCTCTGTTCAAGGATGGTTTTTCTGTTTTGACAAATATGGCTTCTTTGACTCCTCTCTCGAACCATCTGTCTTCTGTGGACAGAATACAGACATTGCTGTCTTTAATTAAATGGCCCTTGTCAGTTGTTCAGGGGTCTAATGGTATCGCAGAGCGCTCCCACCATCTCGATCGCCAAGTATAAGGCGGTAATCGGAGTCTTTCAGTATTTACGGAGACGTAACACAGTCAACAACCAATAGATGAGCTCTAGGAAAACCGGAAACAGGAAACCTGGTGGTAAAATAATCCCCAGAGCGGTATTTGCTGGCAGTATGGATGAACGGGAATGATGAAGGATGTCCCGATCAGCGTGGAGCATCCAGAAAGAGGGGCGGTGGGCGGGAAAGCCAAGTTTGTGCGATGTCAACTCTCCTTGCGTAGAAGGAAAAGTGATGGCCTGAAATGGCAGAGGCTCTGCAAATGCCAGGGGCAAACATTGCACGGTGGGGAAAAAAAATTGCTGAGAGAATCTAGTTGTAGTTTTGCAAATAGTGACCCTGTAAGATTCTCAGTCTTTGTAAAATCTCGGTATTTAGATGCCACGTAACCAGACCCCATTGACCTCATTGGGGTGCGTCCCGATTAGTTATGTTTTGGCTTGTTGTTATTGTTGTGCGGGATCAGTAAGACGCACTGTCAACTTGGAAAACCTTTTTTTGAGCAATACCAAACCTGTCTGATATTATCGCAAGTCTTTATGGTGACGTTACTCAATCAACTACCGATAGATGAGGTGTTACAAGAAACGGTACCTGGAAACCTGGGAGCCAAAACCACTGGCAGGGGAGACGCTATGTCTTTGCGGTATGGATGAACGGGAAATGGCCAAGGGCCTCCCGATCAGTGTGGAGCAGCGGATGGAAAAGCCCAGCTCGTACGATGTTAACTCTCCAACGTATCACAACCTGGCGGAGAAGGGAAAGTGATGGCCTGAAACCGCAGAGGCTCTGCAAATACCCGCTGAAAACATTGCACGTTTAGGGAAAAGAAATTGCCGAAATAATGTAATTGTCGTCCTGTAAATAGTGACTGTGTAAGAGTCCCAGTCTTTGTAAAATCTCAGTATTTAGATGTGAGCAGGTGTGAGAAGACTCCTAATCTTTTCCGTCTTTTGATGTATGGGTAGCATACAAGGTCCAATCGGTTACAAGTATGTCGCCGGCGGCGGTGATTTATCTCGCTCAGTGATATCCAGCAACGTCGTATCGACTCGTCTCAGAAAGACTGCAACATCGCAAAATAAAAAAAAAAAAAAGGACCTGGAATAAATCTACATTTTAAAGACTCCGCCTAGGTCGCTGCAGTTAATTCAAGAGTGTAATAAATCGCAGCGCATCCAGCAAATTAAACTGTTTGCATTTTTTTTTTCTCTTCGCCTAATACCTCACACACGGGGGTATTAGGCGCGGCATACTCATTAACAAACCTGTACCTCGCGGACAGAGTGTGCTATTCGGACGGTTTCCACAGACTCGGTCCTCACACCGCGACCGTCCGGGGGCGGTGGATATCAAGCTCTCCACGCACTCCCAACCTTTAGTAAATTAGCTCCCGTGTGTTTTGAGGGCGCGTTCACCTTGAATCCCCTCGAAAAACTTCTATTAAAAAGAAAAAAAAAAAAAGAAAAAAGTTTGGCCCAGATGCGGATGAGCCAAAGGAAGAAATGATTGTCTCTGGGTTCTTTGCGCAAGCTGGGCCTCCAGCAGTACCATTTGCCTGGCAACCACTTGAATCCAGAAAAGAACAAATAGTTCCCTTCTCGTCCCACCATCCTCCGTTCTTGAGTTGCCGTATCCATATATTGGAAACTCTTTTGCGCTCACCCATGGCGGCAAAATGAAATTACACCAACCAAACGATGAACCCTGCAAGTGGTCGTCATAAAGGCCTCTTCCGTCCTCGTCGATCGTCACTGCCCACGTGCTTCTAATGAGTCCTTTGCGTTGCCGTAGGTGTTAAGCAGTACATCACCTTAAGGGCAGTGCAGAGTTCACTTCTTAGGCCGGCCGTTTTTGGACAGAATACGTCCGAGAACCAAGGTCTTACTATCAATCTCAAATTCCATTCCAGGAACCACCTCCTTCGAGAGGTGCGAGAACAGAATCATGTAGCGTTGTTCCCGCTTCTGGTATGGCACGTAGAGGCCTGAACTGTTGTTCATTCAAGTAGACCCTTTGTCCCCACAGAAGGACGCTCTTTTCGATTGAACCATGACGCACGAGTGCCTCAACTTATGAGTTTTCTGAGATACAAGTCTATGGAGGTTCTCAGTGATCCAGGTCATGGGGAATTTTGACAATCTTCAAGGTTATGATGACTTGTTGTGCAGATGGAAGAGTTGATCGGCAGGAACTAGTTCTAAGGGGGTTGTTATGCGAATGGGGTGTCGTTTGTTGGGGACAAAAGAGCACCTTTTTGGGATTACCTGGATTACATTTTTTTTTTCTTTATGATATGAACCGAGATCTGAGTTGCAACCAAACACGGTGAGCGTTTGACCGCCGCTGTCCGTGAAGGAGCGTTCAAAATAATTCAGATGCGCCGCCTGCCACTAACCAGCCTGTACGAGGTCTGCACGCCGTGGGCCTGCCCGTGAGCAGACGGCGAAGTTGTTGTCTGTGAGATTCGGTGACCAAGAGCATCATCTTTGAGAGGGTACAGGGATTTGGTGCGGCAGACGGAGGGAACATCAACGGACGAGGAGTCGGAAGAGTCACCTAAACCCAGCCAGGGACGGTTTGAATGTTATAAACACGGGACCGGCAGTCACTCCGATGCTAAATTAAGCTGCGCAATAAAGCATAGCAAAGTATGCAGGTTGAATCTAGCAATACATAGTAGCATTAAGTGTGTAGCGAAAAAGTTACCCGAACTACCCAACCTCCGCTGCCACCGTCTTGGTCCCATCTTCATGTTTATGGTCTTTACATTTTTTTTACTTTTTTTTTTTTTTTTTGATCTAACTATTTTTTATGCATTACTTGTTATTCATAAAGCATATTTTTCCAATTTAAAATCATGTAACAAAAATGGGGGGGCTGTTATAGGATTTCATTTCAATGGGGAAATTGAATTTGATAAACGAGCAAATGAGTCACAAGCTCGGTCACGTAACGAATTAAACCCATAAGTCAAAGTATTACCGTACTTTGTGAGCTAGCGTCCGTTGACCCATTCGGGCGCCATTGACCCTGATAAAACGGTTTCCACCCCGGCCTCCATGGAGAACAGGACAGACCCCCTCCGACCTTTTAAAAATTATCCGCGGCCCCAGGGCCAAAATAAAAGGCTTAAGGCTTCACGTGTTGCTCTAAAAACAAGTTGAGTTAAAAAAATAGATAAATAAAAGCTGGACCGGGACGGCATATGGCGTGTGGTCTCGCTATTAGTTTGTCCCTAGATTTCCTCTTAATCTCCAGTGGCTCTCAATTCCACTTCTTTCCCTACCCCCTTTAAAAATAGACTCATTCTCTCCCTTTTTAGATCCAAACTTTCTGGTTTATATTGTATGCATGTAAGTTTAAATATGGATCTATAAATATGTTTTTAGGTCCCTTTTATTTCATGTTTTAGTCATTTTTTTGGCACCATTTGAAATACAGTTTGACAAATTCATAAAAAATTGTAATTTTTTAAAATAACTTTTAGTTATTTAAAATTTAAATGTAAATTCAAATTATTTTCTAAATAGTTTGTCGGTATTTCATTTTTGCTTTTAAATTTGGACAATGACGTAATTTTGATTTATCGCTACCTCTTTAAAACTTTTATTTATTAATTAATTTATTTTTTAACAAACGTCCAAATTACTAAGCTGTCTCATTTCCACCTCTTTCCTTACTCCCAAATTTTTATTTTATGTGTTAGTCATTTTTTACACTATTTGAAATGTAGGTTTTGACAAATTTCACAATTATTTTTATCTAAGATTTTCCCGCTATTTAAATAACATTAAAATAATTTTCCAAGTAGTATGTCGGTATTTGTTTTTTTTAATTTGGTAGGTTTATATTGTATGCATGTGTGTAAGTATAAATTTGTATATGTATATGTTTTTTGGTAACTTTCATTTCATGTAATTTTTTTACATCATTTTAAATGAAGATTTGAAAAAAATTCTCAATTTTTTTTTTTTTCAGTAATTGTGTAATTTAAAAATTAAATGAAAATTCTAACTATTCTATAAATAGTTTGAAGGTATTTCATTTGTTTTTTTTGATTTGGAAAATGTACTAATTTTGATACAATTTCTCACTCTTTTAAAACTTGTCATTTCTCTTTTTTTTCCTTACAAACAAACTTCAATGTCTTCCTTCGCAGAAACGCACTCCTTCCGGCTTTCGGGAGGAGTTTGCGCGACAGTCACGTTTCCACTTTTATCCACACATGTCCCTCAAACGCCTAAAGACTCTAAAACAAACAGCTGAGCCGTCTGGACGTGGCACGCGCCCGGACGTGCACGCACACACACACACACACACACACACACAGTGCGACACAGACACCGCGGTCGTGTCTCAGCTCGCCGAGAACTGCATGAACCAAATAGAGGAATTAATGAGGGAAGAAATCACAGGCTGTCCTGGTGGGTCACGGAGACTGTGTGAGTGCATGTGACTGTGTGTGTGTGTTGTGTGTGTCTGTACATGTGCGCGAGAGACTCTTTGACACCGAATAATGCGAATCGCACTGTGACACAAAACAACACAATGTGGCCTGATGTAGGCAGTAATGTCGAAACGATGCTCTGCAAAGGGCAGCAGATTTATCAAGGTCCAACTACACTCACACACACACACACACACACACACACACACACACACACACACACACACACACACACACACACATAGAATGTAATGGCATTTAATAACTGCTGAATATTGATTTTTGTGTGTGTGTGTGTGTGTGTGTTTGTGTGTGTGTGTGTGTGTGTCTGGGTTCAAACAACACATCTCGGGCGTGTCTTTGTCCAGCGATGACTTTTTTTTTTTGTCTCTCTCTCTCTCTCCCCAAGTTGCCGACGAGTTTTGATGGAGCTTATCGGGCTTTCGGCGACATCGCACCGGTCCGGCTGAAGGAGGATTGGGGGGGTGGGGTGCATATTAAAACGTGAAACCGAGATGAAAACGAGATTAATTAAGGCGGGGGTTGATATCTCCGCCGCCACGTTCTTTTAAAAATTAAGGTCTCAGGAGTTAATTTAAAAAAAACCTTATCATTTTCTGCAGGAAGATTTCCTTAAAATGATTTCAGCTACCTTTTTTTTTTTTTTTTTTTTTTTTTCTTAAACCTCCTGAGAGTTTGTTTGCTTTGCATTTTTAACGCCGCTGAGCTGTTTGGACAGCATGACATATAAAGTTAGAAAAAGAAAAAAAAAAGCGCTTTGTGTATGAACATGAAGTACTCCCCCCCCCCCCCCCCCCCCCCCCCCCCCCCCCCCCCCCCATCACCCATTTTTTTTCATATCTTTTATTTATTTTTTTTTTTTTTGTTAAAATTG
>CAAKHD010001931.1:27729-35229 GCA_901007705.1 Fistularia tabacaria
ATGAAATTCCCCCCCCCCCCCCCTCTCCCCCCCCAGCATCCTCATATGAGGACATTTGTTTTTTAATGAACCGTATAGTTATTCAACAGGGCCGCAGGGACAGTCGGCGCATCCCATAACATGGTTTAGGGGCGGCCGAGAGGCCGTCAGACGAAATCCCAGCGTGTCCTCGAATGGACGCGTCACAATTCACGGCGTCCAATCAGATCGCACTTCCCACCATTTGGCATCAGTGTGACCTAAAATAGAGTATGAATTGTTGTTTTTTTTTTCGGAAAAAAAAAAAAAGGTCCTCAAATCGGGACATTGAACTTAGTTTTACTCCATGATAGTATTAAAGGATTAAAATTGAAGTATTAAAGTATTTATTTTTACTCTATCCCACCCCCCACCCCTTCCCGCTGGCATTATGTGCCGTCCGCTCAAGTGTCCAGTGGTCTTGACGTCAGATTCACCATGTTCTGCTGACCGTTAACTGAATTTATCCCCCCCTCCGTGCCCAGGACACGGGCGGAACAGGCGTGAACCAAGTCATCAATTAGCCGTTTTTCCCGATATTCCCACAAGTCTTTTCGGTGACGTAACACAACCAACAACCGATAGATGAGCTCTTACAAAAACTGGAAACCGGTAGAAAAAACAGCTACCAGAGCGGTATTGGCGGCAGAGACAGTATTTCTTTGCGGCATGGATGAATGGGAAACGGCCAACGATCAGCGCCGGGCGTCCAGGAAGAGGAGCGGTGGGCTGAAAACCCCAGCTTGTAAGATGTCAACTCTCCCAACGTATCATGACAGAGCGGAGAAGGAAAAGTGAGGGGCTGAAATAGCAGAGGCTCGCCAAATACCCAGTGAAAACATTCAATGGTTGGGGAAAAAAATTGCTGAAAGAGGGTAGTTGTAGTCTTGTAAATTGTGACCCTGCAAGATTCTCAGTCTTCGATCTCGGCATTTAGATGTCACGTAACCAGACCCCATTGACCTCATCGGTGTACGGCCCGACCAGCTGTGTTTTGGCTTGTTATTTATCATCGTACGGAATCAGTAAGAAAGAAGCCAAGCACTGCTGATTTGCATGAAAACTTTTGGGGGGCAAAACCAAACATGTGCGATATTATTGCAAGTCTTTACGGTGACCTAACTCAGTCAACAACCGATAGATGAGCTCTTACAGAAAATGGTAACAGGACATCTGGGAGACAAACTAGTGGCGGTATTTCTTTGCGGTATGGATGAACGAGAAGCGGCCGAGGACGTCCCGATCGGTGCGCAGCATCCAGAAAGAGGAGCGGTGGCTGGAAAAGCCCAGCTTGTACCACGTCAACTCTTGTACGTATCACCACCGAGCGGAGAAGGGAAGCGATGGCCAAAAAAATCTGACTTGAATTGACATTAGGGGCAGCCGGGGATCAGTTGGCAGTGCGGGCGTCTCTCCAACTGCAAAGCTGGCCGTTCGGCGCCCCTCCGAAGTGTCCTCGGGCAAGATGCCGAATCCCGCCTGTTTGCTCCCGATGGTCTGGTTCGTGCCTTGCATGGCAGCGCCATCGGTGTGCGTGAGCAGTTGAGCGTAACCCAATATAGAATGCTTCGGAAGCGCAAGGTGATGAAAGTAACCAGGTTAGATTTGTATTCCTTCATATACAGTTTTTACCGCGTTGTCAATGAGGAACTCCCAAGTAATGCTGAGCTCACACCCAGGAATTGGAAACCTTCTGGTCTTTACTTACAATTTATCCACCATAGCAGCTATCTCCTAGAGAATGTATTGTTTTTAAGATTTTCACGATCCGAGACTTCAAACTGAAAGTCTGGCTACGCATCCGTGTCTTCCGCGAGAACGCAGGAAACGAACGCAGACGACCGCTGGACGGATTTGTCCGTCTGCGGATGTCACGTTGACAAACAAAAAGACGGCCGGTTTGATGGATGGAAATTAGCTTTAGCTAAACCTGACACCAAGCATCTCTTGGGGGAAAGGTCAGCGGTCCCTTGATTAAAAAAAAAATGAAATAAATAAATAAATAAATAAAAAGAAAATGGAATAAGCCAGAAATGAGGCAAATAAGTATGAAATCATCACATAATGAGGATTATTAAATGTTCCGTTGGCCTGAGGCTGTGTAATCGCAGACCTCGGGGGGGTCACACAGATATTTTAAAATGCAGAAATAAATTGGAGGCTTAAAAAGAAAAAAATATAATAAGAAAAACAACTTTTTTGGTTAGGATTAATTGGCGCATTTGTGGACTCAGATCTGTTTACCTGTTTCTTAGTGGACCTTTTTTCCCAACTGTAAATGAGAACGACTGAGAACTTCTTTTTTTTCTTTTAATGCCATGAGTTCTATTCCAAATGCCCCATTAATGGACCCATTCACTGGTATTTCTTTAAATGTATATTCTTCAAAAATTAAATTATGCCAGTATAAACACCAATAAAAAAAAGCCAATGTTGATATGTGCAGCTAAATATTAATAACAAGGTTTGTTCAAATGTATAGTTTAAACTACACAAAAAATGGAGACATTGGATTTTTATTGGAAATTTACAATGTTTTGCACAACAACTTACTGAGATTTTTTTCTTCATTTTTTTTACCAAATTGGTCCTTTGCTACCAATCGCAATCAACATGTATTCGTTTATTTATTTTTAAAACAAAAAAATGTAGTAAAATGGAAACACTGGGCATGTTGTATTTTCAAGGAAATTTATTTAGAATATTTTTCAAGATAATTTACCAAGTTTTTTTTTCCTATTTTCCCAAATTGGTCTTTCCCTGCAAATCAATAATTTATTTATTTATTTATTAAATCTATATATGTATAAATGTTGAATTCGGACGACTGTGGCACAGTGACTCCCAAGGCGAGTCCCTGGGTCCTTCCTCCCAGATGCCCAAGCCACTTCATCTAGCACCCCCTGGATGCGGCGGAGCAGCAGTTTTACTCCCCAACTCCTCCCGGGTGACTGAGCTTCTCACCCTGAAGGGAGAGCCCCCGGCAGGCCGGAGGAGGAAACTCATTTCGCCATCCTTTGGGTCACTGCTCGCAGCTCGTGACCGTCTCAAAGGAACGTGTGATTCTGGCGAATGCTAAACAACCCGTAAAACTTAAGAAATAAAACTCTGGATTTGAATAGAAGTCGACACAAACTTTTGGCCGTTTTTAAAGATTTATATTTTTCCACCTCAACCATTGTTTGTTTTTTCTCATCAATGGACACGTGAATACAATATTAATCGCAGTTGCCCAGATATAAGAAAATACATTCAAAATCACATACATATTTCATTTAAAATAAATAAACATTCAGTAGAAGTTTGATAAACTTTTTTTGGGGGGGGAAAAGTAACTGCACCAGGCATTCAGTCATCTTTACCGCTAATCCTGCACTCAGGGGTGCTGGAGCCTATCCCAGCTGTGATTGGTCGAGAGGCAGGGTTCACCCTGGACCGGTCGCTAGGCAACCACCGCAGGGCCACATATTGAGACGTACATCCATTCACCCTCATTGTCACGTCATATATAGATGTACAAGCGTTCAATCGCTCATTCACACGTCATAGACGTATAACCATGCATTCACTCATTCACAAGTCGGGTAGAGACAGACAACAATTCACTGTTTCATTCACAAGTCATAGAAATTCAACCATTCACTCTCTTCATTCACATGTCATATAGAGACCTCCTACCAGTCAATCATGCATTCACATGTCATAGAGATGCATAAACCATTCATTCACTCATTCACACATCAGATAGGGACAGACAGCATTCACCCTCTCATTTACACGTCTTATAGAGACACATAAGCGTTCATTCTCATTCACATGTCATATAGAGGCATACGACATTCACCCTAAAACTTCATATAGAGACCGACCATTCATTCATTCACACATCAAATAGAGACAGAACACAATTCACACTTTCATTCAAAATGTCCTATAGACATACAACATTCACCCTCTCATTCAAACTTACACAGAGGCCTACAAGCATTCATTCACTCATCAGATAGAGACAGACAACATTCACACGTCCTACAGATTCATTCACTCATCCACTCATTCATTCAGTCATTCATAGGAATTCAATATAGATAAGCACAATTCACTCTTTCATTGACACGTCATAGGAATTAAACCATTCGCCCTCTCGTTCACGTTTCATACAGAGACCTACTACCAGTCCATCCCCCGTTCACACGTCATAGACGTATAACCATTCATTCACCCATTCACATTACTCATTCATTCATTATCTATGCCAGGTATCCTGCTGTCCGGGTTGCAGGAGGCTGGAGCCTATCCGAGCTGTCATTAGGCGAGGGGAGGTTTCACCCTGGCTGGACCATGAGGCGGTATATAGAGACATACAGCCGTTCACCCTCTCACTCACACGTCATATAGAGACAAAATAAAACCTTCACCCTCTCATTTACACGTACTATAGAGATTCACAACATGTAGAGACAAAAAAAAATTCACCCTCGTTCACATGCCGTATCAGGACAAGTAACCATTCAGTCTTTCTTTCACGTCATATAGAGGTGTACAACATTCACCCTCTCATTTTAACTTCATACAGAGACCTTCAACCAGTCACACGCTCATCCAAACGTAATAGAAACGTAAAACCATTCAGTCCCTCATTCACACGTCAGGTAGAGACAGACAACATTCACCTTCTCATTCACATGTCATAGAGACGAATAACCATTCATTCACACATCATACTGAGACATGCAGCCACTCATCCTTTCATTCACACATTTTATAGAGCCATATAGCATTCACACGTACTGTAGACACATAAACCGTCACTCTCTCATCCACACATACAGAGACAAAAAAAATTCACCCTCATTCACACGCCATATAGAGAGGCAACTATTCACTGTTTCATTCACACATAACAGTCACCCTCTCATTTAACCTTCATAGAGACCTACTACCAGTCAATCACTCATTCACACACCGTAGACGTATGACCATTCATTCACATGTCAGATAGAGACAGGCAGCCTTCACACGCCCTATAGAGACACACCACTGTCATCATATTGACAGACAACAATTCACTCTCTCATTCAAATGCTATGTAGAGACTACCATTCATTCACTCATTCACATTATGTAGATACATTCAACCATTCACTCGGTCATTCACAGGTCAAATATAGACATACAACCATTAAGTCATTCATTCGTGTCATATTGACAGACAGCAATTCACCCTTTCATTAACCTGTCATAAAGAGACTACCATTCATTCACTCATTCACATATAGAGACAGACACCATTCACACAGAACACTGAGGCATACGATCATTCACTCTCTAATGAAGACATCACTTGATATGTACAACCACCCATTCACCCTCTCATTTACCTGTCATAAAGAGACCAACTACCATTTATTCACTCATTCATGTCATATAGACTTACCACCATTGACTCTGTCATTCACACCCTTTCATTCAGGTGTTCAGGTGTATATATGTATATATATATATGTATATATATATATATATATATATGCAGATAGATAGAATGATAGTTATATATATACAGAGAGAGAGGCATAGAACCATTCATTCACTCATTCACACATCATAAAGAGGTGTACAACATTCACTCTCTCATTCAAACGTCACCGAGACATAAAGCCATTCATTCACTTATTCACACGTCATAGAGACATGCAGCATTCACCCTGTCATTCACAAACCCGGAGTAAATCCGTAAATATATTTTTAAATAATATCTGTGTATTTTTTTATTTTTATTCATTTTTTTGTCAGCTGACAATTGCTAACCACATTTCAGTCCTGTTCCAAGTCCCATTTCTCATTTCTATTTTCATTATTATTCCGTCAAATACATTGGACAGCTGGTCGCCGAGACGTCTCGGGCAGTTTGGAAGATATGTATTTTTTAATCTGATCACAGCAAGGCATCGAAAGCAACTTCAAACAGCAAGGCCTCCAGACCTGCCAAGCCGCCCTTATTTTGCGTCGCCGGTTATCAAACGCCTGCAGACGTCACCGGCGACACCATGACACGTCTTGTTCGGCATCAGAATTGGCAAACAGGAAGTGTGTGTGTGTGTGTGCGTGTGTGTGTGAGGGATCACATGTGTGCGTTCACTCGCTTCGCGAACATGTGCATTCGCCACGCACATGCGAGGAAACGAGGAGGGCGTCCCAACCGTGACCCCCAATGCCCCCCCCCCCCACCCCCCCGGAAATGAGGAGAAGGAATAAACGCGTGAGCGTCCCCAGGAACACCAATAGCCCGGGATTCCCACCAATAGGCCGCTCTCATTTAGTGAAGACACGGCGCTAAAGCTCCGCTCATCTTCTTAGCCCGTGTAATTACAAGCGTACGCGGGCGTCACGAGGCGTTTGCGACCGCCGCCCGCAAAGCCACTCGGGAAAGTTACCCCGAGTCAACCCTCCTCCCTCGCCCCTCCCGGAAGTTCCAAATTTGGGGTAAAAAAAAAAGAAAAAAAGTGGCCTTGGGATTACACTGAGCCGTATCGCACAAAATCCTCCTCGAAGTAAAAAGAAAAAAAACACACCATCTAAATACATTTCTAATGATCGCCATAAATCTGCTCAAGTCCATAATGGGATTTTTTTTTTTTTTTAATCGAGGCCTGGTCATGTCGCCGCCGTTTCGTAACCGTGTGTTTTTTGTTTGTTTTTTTCCCGCCGCCCCGACTCGACCCCCGACCTGGAGTCCCTCACCCCAGCGGGGACAGTGAGCCGGGACATATCGCGACCGCTGTTGTGTAAGCGGCGGTTCGGTGGCAGATGCAAGGGGGAGAAGGGGCATCGGGGCGTTTCATAACGCAGAACACAGGGGGGGTCTGCGTATTCTTAGCTCGCCCAATTCAGACCCTCCGACCCCGAGGCCGGACTGGCTTTTCCTATACGTCCGTGAAAATCCATCCGTCATGAGATTCAGCTGATCCGTTATCTAACCTACACGCTCCTGGGCGCTGGCTATATAAAGCAATTGAACACATTTTTAATTCGCTGAGTGAATTGGTGCCATCGATGCTGGTAATCCTCGTTGCGAGGAGACGTTACGTGCCGCAATCCCACGATGGGACATCATCACACATGTAATTAAAAAAACCAAATGATTAAATTAAAAAAGGGTGGGGAAAAAAGTCGAAACATTTGCAGGTTTCACATATACAGTGTATATACATGTAATTTTTACAGCAATTAATTTCATTAACATGCTAAGTCACAGCCCTTTTATCTATGTCTGTGTGTATATGTGTATATATAATTTTTTCATCAATTCATTATATTGTTAATTAAAAGTACATTGTTAGTGAAAAGCCTTTTTTCCAATCCCAGTCTGCCACTATTCCAGGAGCCCAGGCTGAGAGGAGGGCGACCCGACGGTGCGCAGACTTCCAGACACATAGATATATCAATTTGTATAATATAAATTATTCCTTTTTATTTGTGTAT
>CAAKHD010001931.1:37729-43829 GCA_901007705.1 Fistularia tabacaria
CAAGCAAGAGTGCAGCCGCCCAAATCGTCTCTTACTACTGATAGCGGTAGTGCTAACTGTTACATGCTAATAGCTGACATGATAGTAGGATAGATTGAATGTACTTAAACGAAATAACAATGGCGGACGCTGCAGCAGATCAAGTCACGCCCACCGAGAAATGAAAGAGCCCAAGGACTCGGGAGAATTCATGATGCTATGTGCTAAGTAGTGCTAACTATAAGCTTTCTCACAAAGGGGAAGGACTTGAACAATTTCAAATAGTCTTTGGTTTAAGGAACTGGGTGGCATTTCTTGGACTGTTAACTTTTACCCATTTTTTTAAAATTTTATCTGAATGATGACCTTTTTTTTTTTGCATCGCAATCTCCAAACCGCCAATACCCGCCTCTTGTAAGCCCCGGTTGCTATCTGTTCCAGTCTAACATGAAAATGAATGGCTTATTGCAAAGGCTCGAATCCACCGTACGTCCAATTAGCGGACGATGAAAAGGTTAATATGAGCTAAGGGCTATGTTTCTGAAAACCCCCCGCTCACCACTCACTCGCTAATTATTGCGATTGTCAGGTTTCCTGCCGGGATGAGCTCGGCCGGCTCCCGATCCCAAAAACAGGCTTTTTGCTTGCCGCTCCAGCCTTGTTTTTGAGCTCCCGGGTTTTGTTTTCGTAGCCGGTCGCAAATTGAATGCAGCCTTTTTTATATTTTATTTCTTGTTTTGTTTCTTTTGCTCGCCGGTGGAACAGCGAGGACACACGGCTCATCTCCCCGAAACTGCCGATGTTTGTCCGTTGTGTCTTCTGCTTTGTTTGAAGGGACCGGTTCGGGGTTTTTTAAATTTTTTTTTTAAATCCTGAAGCCTGATTTATTAAAGAAGGGAAAAGCAATGCTGTGCCAGTGTGTGGATGTGTCTGTGGAGGGTAACAAGAAGGGGAAACAATACTCTCTGTATTTTATGCAGGGAAGTGCGATCGTTGGATTCATCGAAGACCAAATAGTTCAAAAGAGTTAATGGTTGCGTATCCCTATTTGTGATTGACAGTCCCGGTCAAACCCCGCCCCCTTACCTGGTGTCTGCTGAGATGCGGTCCGGACAGCCTCAGATATCGGTGCTGAAGAATAAACCAGTGTGTTTCACCGTCACTCAGAGTCATACCTTTATTAGAACTATAAATTTCATTCATTCATTCATTCATTTGTTGTCTATGCTGTTTATCGCTGCAGTCAGGGGGTGGGTCAGGGGGGCAGCCCATCCCAGCTGTCACTGGGCGAGAGGTGGGGTTCACCCTGGATTGATCACGAGGCCACATATAGAGACAAGAATCCATTCACCCTCTCATTCACATGTCATACAGACACATGCAGCCATTCACCCTCTCATTCACACGTCATGTAGAGACCAAAAACAGTCACCCTCTCATTCACGTCAAAAAGACATGCAGCTGTTCACCTTCTCATTCACGTCATAGACAGGAGACCATTCACCCTCTCATTCACACGTCATACAGAGACATGCAGTCATTCACCCGCTCATTCACACATCATATAGACATAAAACCATTCACCCTCTCAGTCACGTCATATAGACATGAGACCATTCACCCTCTCATTCACACATCATATTGAGTCATGCAGCAATTCACCCTCTCACTCATGTCATATACAGACATGCAACCATTCACCTTGTCATACAGAGATATGGAAAATTCACCCTCTCATTTATACATCATACAGAGACAAAAAAGCCATTCATCTCTCACTAAGTTTTTCTGTAGAGACAAACAGCCATTCACACCCTCATTCACGTGTCACATAGAGACATTAAACCATTCACTCTCTTATTTGCACCGCACATAGAGAAATTAAGTCATTCATCCTCTCACTCTGGCGTTCCCTAGATCACTGGTCCCCAACCTTTTTTAATGTCAGACAATATTTTCACAGACCAGCCTTTTAGGCGTGGCAGATAAATACAACAAAATAACTGGTATTTTCTAAATAGAATTAACATATATCCTCTATGTGTGCAACTTTATGAGCAGCGTCCTCGTGACATCGCGCCAACATCATAACATGAGTAACGGCCTCCAAGCCCCACGCTCTCCGCTTGGAATGGGGAAGGTTAAGCATGCCTTCAACATGAGATCCACCACAAGGACAAATATCAAGTGCGTGACGAATACAACCCACCAGAACGTTCAGTCAGTGGGAGCCCTGAGCTTGTTTCTCTGCAGCCAGACGCCCCCATCCAGGGGTGACGGGAGACAATGACACCCCAAGTGTGTTGCTTATGTCCAGTCTGCTCTGTCATTTTTTTTTGGTTGCTGTCACTGTTTTGTTTTTGAATTGTTTCGCTAGCTTGGGGGCTTCAATTTAGCGTTAATGTGCTATGTGTTAGCGGCCCGCGCAGTCCCTTTCAGAAGGTCGCAGATGTAGGTAAGACGTGACCGAGGCAAGCATCTTGACATGCGTCAACAGTGAGTCATAGACAGATGTGGCGGAGAGAATCCGCTCTAAATAAATCATCATTCAGAATCAGATAATAAATAAAACGGAAATAAAGTAAGTTATCTATTATTTCTGTGCGGTCCGGTACCAATTGACCTGAGGGTTTGGGACCACTGACCTCGAGACATACGAACCATTCCCTCCTTCACACGTCTTGGTGATTTGGGGTCTCCAAATGAACTTCCTGCGTGTTGTTGGACTTTGTGGAGGAGACCGGAGAACATGGAGACTCCCCGCAGAAAGGACTTTATTGCCGTGATGCGCTAACCGCCGCCCTCCAACTTTAAAGATTAATCCTAATATGAAAGATCTGTATTAAGCTAGAAAAAAAACCAGCAAAACGTTAGTTTGTTTTTTCCTTGCGTTAAACGCTGCCGCAGCAACAACAATAACGCAGACTCCTCAAAGCGGTAAACTCCTCCGCCCGTCGCATCTGCAGCCATGTTTTTTAGAAATCGACGGCTCCTTGAGTGGGGACTTCGGTACACCGTTGAACAGCGTCTTCCGTCCCCTTTCCTGCCGCAGGACGGCGGCAAACAGACGGTGCCTGGCGTTCTCCCCCCCCCCCCCGTAATCTAAATGCAAATCCGACCTGAGTGCAGCAGTTTCAATCAGCAAGGCCGGGGCGTCATAAAAGGCAGAAGAGAGAAAAAGAAACAAACAATCTCTAGAAATAATGGAATAAGATTGTATGGTGCGGGCGCTCGAGCAGAGAGTGTTGTGATCCGTGTTTCAAGTAACACCAGGAAATATAGATTCGGGGGCAGATGATCTGTATTCACTGTAAAAAGTTGCGGATGATCACGAAGTCCTGCACGACACCGGATTAGATTCCCAGAATAACTGTCATGTCAATGTTCTATGTGTGAGGAATGCGAGATATGCTAAAGCTGAGTTCGCTTTCGTGATGCAACAAAGTTTGTTTTACCATCGAAAAATACTGAAAGAAATGGTCTTTGTTTCGTTACTCGTTCATTCGTTCTCTATGCCAAGTAGCCTGCTGTCAGGACGCGGAGGGGTGGAGCCTATACGAGCTGTCATTGGGCGAGGGCAGGGTTCACCCTCTCATTCACACGTACTATAGAGAGGTATAACCATTCATTCGCACATGTAGAGACAAAACATTCACCCTCTCATTCACGCGTCATATAGAGGCAAGGAAATTCACCCTCTCATTTACAAATCATGTCGAGGCAAGAAACATCCAACCTTTCATTCATGCATCAAGTAGGAGCAAAAAAAATTCACCCTCTCATTATCACATCATGTAAAAACAAGAAACATTCACCCTCTCATTCACACGCCATTTTTGGTATGTTCAATTAATTTTCCCCATTTAGAATGACAGAAAACAATTAATTTGTTTCACCCCCTTCCCCCGAAAAAAAAAAAACAACTCACAAAATAAGGATATTAATATAAAAAAACTCTGGAAAAGAAGGATATTAATAATTTTAAGGGACATCAAAAAGAAAGATCATGGTTCTTGTAAACTTATAGAGTTGTCATATGAATCCTTAGCTTAGTTGTCATATGAATCCTTAGACACAGCGAGTGCTTACGAGGGTGCGAGAGAGGCTACGAACTCACTTAGTGACACTGACACAAAACCTACACTTACAATCAGCTTAACTTTACAATGAACCCATGATTATTAAATTGAAATTAACTTAACATTGCAATAAAACCCATGATGATTATGAAATTAAAATTAACTTAACATTGCAATAAGACATACAATGATTATTAAATCAAAATTAGCTTAACTTTACAGTAAAGTTGTGATGCTAATTAAATTAAAATTAGCTTAACTTTAAAATAAACTTGTGATGATTATTAGATTAGAATTAGCTTAACTTTACAATAAACTTATGATGCTAATTAAATTAGAATGAACTTAACATCACAATAAGCTTATGATAATGATTGAATTAAAATTAGCTTAACTTTACTATAAACTTATGATTTTACTTGAGAATTTTGGTATTCTTCACTAGTTTTTCTTTTGTCTGATTCATTTCTTCTCAATCCCTGTGCTTCGCTATCACGTCATCCTTGATTTACAAAGCATCTTCTTTTTCGGTTGACCACTTGCCTTACCAGCTGCTTTCTCGAGGCCCATGATGATTCTTAAGAAAATACTCAAAATAAGCTCAAAGATAGCAAAGAAGCTGCAAGGCGAGAGCAGCGCCAAGTCAGAAGAAGCATATTCGAGGTTGTGGGAGGTCGAATTTCTGATTTTCTCGCTCTTGTATTCGGATCGTGATTTTTTTCCTGTATGTCAAGGATGAAATTTGCTCGAATCGCGCTTCGTTTATTGAAAAACATGTATATAAAGTGATTCGTGTGTTAAGGAGCCACCGTACAACCATTCATTCACTCAGTCACTCGATTCACCCTCTCATTCACACACCATATAAAGACATACAGCCATTCCCCTCTCATTCATTCCCATTCTTTTTAAATCAAATATATTGTTATTCATTATTCATTATCTATTATTTAATGTGTATTGTTTCTCATGATTATTTATTATTATATAATATTGTTATTAAATAAGATATAGGATATATAGAGTTCCATGAAGTGGCATAAATCGATGCACTTGCACATTACGCAAAGTGAAATACACGCACGCACACACACACACACACACACACAGACACACACACACACACACACACACACACACACACACACACACACACACACACACACACACGCAGTGCATTGTAACAGGCCTGCGTCACACACTAATGAGGAAAAACATCAGTATAAAAAGCGTGTATACGTTGGATGTATAGAATATCATTGGGGAGCTGAAGACTTCGGTCCTGCAGTTGATATTTGTCGTCCTCTACCCACGTTTTGATTCTCTGGAGCGCGCCCGTTGGCCTTGTCTCGCTTTGTTTTGTTTTGTTTTGTTTTCCCGGAGTCATGGACTAATCTCCTCCCAGTAATCTCTGTAATCTCCCAGTCTGCGGACGCCGTTGTTGTTCGGTGGATCAGGTTAGACTCTTTACCGGTTAGATCCTCCGTCCAAGAACTCTGACCGCGCGCCTTGACTTCTACGGTTCCAGTTCCCCCCGAATCAAAACACTCCTCCGTGACGCTCGAACGTGGTGTGTCGAGGGGAGTGCGGCGGGTTTGGCGGGAGGAAGAGCCACGCGTACGTCGTGACGAGGTACCGATGACGATGACGACATCCTGCTGTAGCTCCTTAAGAGTGATTACTGGTCGTAAGCACCGTCGCAGCTGTTACGTCATTTCGTTTCGCGGAATATCTTCGACGTTTCCGGCCTGGTTTCGAAACGCAGATCCAGAGCGATTTCATAAGAAGCAAATCGTTGTCAATTGGAAGAAAGTGGATTTAGGGAAAAAAAAAAAAGGGGACAGTGAGTTTCTTTGTTACACTGGTAGTTATTTCTGGCCAGAGTTTAATTACGTTAAAAATAATAGTATTAGCATGGAGGAAACAGATCTTGTCTGTGTGCACATTTGCAAGAGGCTAACAAATAAGTAATTTGCAAAAAAAAAAAAAAAGAAAAAAAAAAAAACCCCCTCTGTTGCTTTTTTTGTTTCATCCCCAAGAAA